>PVKC010000996.1:0-55718 GCA_004027635.1 Crocidura indochinensis
GGAAACCATAGTGAGCTGGGGATTGAATCTGGGTTGGCTGTATGCAAATTACCTTACCCACTCCCATCTCAAAGAAATCACTTATGCCTCATATATTATCCAGTTCATACTACCAAAAATTAAAATCTGGGTGACTATATAGAGGGTGGCTGAATCAATGCATTTTATTTGTATCATATTTTGAGGCTATTACAAGATATGGATGCAATTGTAAAATTCTAGTGAGGTAACAGTTTTTTTTTTTTGATAAAACAATTATCTTTTTTGTGTGTCACATGTCAAGATGAAATAGACAGTTTGTACTTCTGATTCGAATAAAGGCCCATTTTATAATCTTATCTAAAGTCAATTATCTCCCAAGAACCTCTTCAAATACCATATCATGGATATATTGGGAATTAGGACATGTGAATTTGAAAGGAACACATTTCCATTCATAATATACTGCTTCAAAATCTCAGATCTTATTTTCTCAGCAACAAAACAAAACTTTTGACAGAACCAAAAACACTTTTATCCCCAATACTCGTTCTAAAACATTTTGATATTATAACTGCAACTTTGCCTGATTAATTCCTACATAATTCTAATAAACTTTTGTAATAGTATCTTTATTTAAGCACCATGATTACAAATATGTTTGTAGTTGGGTTTCATTCATAAAAAGAATACCCCTTTCATCAGTGCAACATTCCCATCACCAATGCCCCCAATCTCCCTCCTTCCCCACCCTTGCCTGTATTCCAGACAGGCATTATACTTCTCTCACTTATTAACATTGTCATGATAATTGTTAGTGTAGTTATTCAAGTTTTCTTTTTTTCCAAATAAACCTTTCCAGTCTGCTTATTCAATTAAATGGTAGGTATACTTACTAGTCTGACATAAATCCTGACCTTTACTATCTATTATTTGTTAATATTTTTAAAGTAAGGTTTGTCTATCCCCACCCTCACCTCCATATATTCACTTCTATCCATATAGTGCTCCCATATAGTGCTCCCTAAATTACATTGTGATCAGTATTATCTTTAAATATATTTTAGGAACTGAAAATCTTATCACTGATCAACATGTATCAATCACATTACCTTTCTCCCCCCATGCTTCCCATACTCTGTTTCAATCTATACTGAAAAATTTGAGATTTCATAGATGTTTTTCTTTGAAAATTTCAACAAAATTTGATTATTCAAACAATTGTTCCAGATTATGCTTTAGAACCATTCATCATACATTTTTATTTGTCTTTGACTTATTACCAAATTTAAGTACTTTTGAGACATTTTTTCCTCCCTATCTCTTCTACTTTTGATGATAACACCCACTTTCAGAAATTACACCTAACCTTGTGAAGATTTTTTTCATTTTCATGACATTGCAAATATGAAGTATAATAAGACTTAGATCATGAGTAGGACCCTATGCTTGAAAAATATGTGATTTTCAAGGAATGGAACAGGGAAAGGAAAGGTGGCACAAAGTTCTAGAGTTATAGAAAAACATTTAAACAGTGGAGACAATTATCTTTTACTGTGTTCTTAATACACTCAAGGTCTGTCTATTTAATTATATTTAATATTTGAGGGCAATGGAGTCACATACTTTAGTATTCAGGGTTCACTCCTGGCACTGTTCAGGTGACTGTTCCAGGGATCTAATTTAGGTTCGCTGCATGCAAGACAAGTGCTTTAATGTCTGTACTATCTTTCTGGCCCTATACTTAATATTTGTCGCTACTTCTTTCAATATAAAAATAATGCTTTTCTAAATTCATACATCCCTATCATATTACTACTACAGATTTGATTTGTGGTTTTGACTTCATCTAAATATTATGTGTACATAATTTATTTACCATCATTTCTAACCAAATATATTTTGTAAGTAGTTCTCCATAATGTCCCTATATACTCTTCTTTTCATATGTATGTAATGATGATCATCTAATCTCTAAGTTTCAGACATTTTTCTATAATCTGTGCCTCTATTTCCAATGAAAAGTTTATTTCTATTGTTATTTTTTAAAATCGTTTTCCTTTGCCCTCATTATTGCCTGTTTCTCTGTAATTTATGCCTCTACTTTTGGTCTACCTTCACTGTAAATTCATTTGTGCCTGAAAGTTCATCATTTTAAGAAATTGCTTATATCTTCGCCTTTCAATGAATACTCATTGCAATTTCAAAAATGTCCTAAGGTGGGGCCTGAGCGATGGTGCAAGCGGTAGGGCGTTTGCCTAGTAAGCTGGCTGACCTAGGACAGACCTCGGTTTGATACCCAGTGTTGGTGTTTCATATGCCCCCCTACCCCAAGCCAGGACCGATTTCTGTGAGCATAGCCAGGAGTAAACCCTAAGCATCACAGGATGTGGCCCAAAAGCAAAAAACAAACAAGCAAACAAAACAACAACAACAACAACAAAACAAAAACAAAAGTCCTGAGGCTTATCCAGGCTTGAAGACCTGCTGCAAATCATTCTGAGCCTCATTTTAATAATTCACCACATACAGCAATCTGCAGGGTAATATTTAAAGCGTACTAATTGTGCTTGGATGAATTACAATTGACCAAACATCGGTGAGGCTGCTGCTTCCACATGGACAAGAAAGAGTATTGCCCTTTTTCCTACTTAGTGAAATCAATTTTTTCTAGAGAAAGACAGCCCAGATTCGACCTGAGTTGAAATCTCCATTCCCCTCTGTCAAAACTTTGAGCTACACACACGCTCACACATTTTAAACTTAAGTTCCCTACTACTTTTCACCTTGCACTGAGTTATTTTTATGCCCTTCCTCTCTCCTCTTAGTGTCCAGGACAAGGTCTTATTTATATCTTTTCCTACTCTGTCACCAAATTGCCTGACTCCAAAAATATCTGTTAAAATAATGTAGATTGTTTTGATAAAACTTTTTTGAATAAATATAAATTAAATTACTAGCAAGAGAAATTCTGGAATTTTAATAGTAAATTATTTCTTAGGAAAATATTTAAGATAATAATAATATTGTCAATGTCAGAGAAAACAGCCTTTAGTTGTCTGAATATATTTTGTTGGTAGAATGACATGATATAGACAGCTGCATCCGTCCGTTTTCTAAAAACCCATGTTTGCATGTAAAATGAGTGACTAATTTTGCTTGGATGACTATGTATCTGTCTTAGGAAGAAACCCAATTTGTAAAATAATGATTTTTTTAAACTAAAAAAATATGGCTATATTTCTTCATATTTAATCTTTACTATAGAAATAGAGTATATATAATATAATACTATATATAGTATATATAGTATTATATATAATATATATACTATATATTATATATAATACTATATTATATATACTATATAATACATGCTGAGTATTATGATACAGATGTGGTATTATCATATATATATTCTAATAAGTAGTTTGAGTCTACACTGAATAATATTTATGTAGGAGATATATTATTTTGAGGTAATAATTTATAGACATTTTTTGCTACTTTCTTTTAATTGGTTATATGTATTTGACAAAAATCATTGCTTTTTTAAATATAGGAAATAACATTGCTCTTCTCAAAACTAATTTCCTTAATAAAGATTCTGAAGTCTTCCTTTCTCTAAAGTCCAATAAAAGTTCTAATATCATTTAAAAATAACTATTTAACAATTTTGTATTCTAAAAAATAAAAGGATACGGTTGCTTTAAGAAAATTGGGAAATCTAAAATCACTTAAGTGTAATAAAAATCAATATTTAGTATTTTTTCAAAAGAGAGAAGTCTGGAATATGAAGGCAGCTGTGGGTAGCCATGCTTGAGAGGGTCTGTGAATGGCCTGAGTCATTGGTAGAAACTTTCAGTATGGTGACAGGATATTTCCACATGTGCTTCCTTTCAGTTGATACCTTCCAGTAGAACTTCCTGTGTGCATCTATAACACTCACTACTACTGCACTCAGTTCAATTTCTTGATTGAAATTAGGTGCATGGATTGTGCGTGGTAAGAATTTGCTTCAATTTTCTTCAGACACTGAAGAAAAATGTAAAGTCCTGGTTTTTGGTTTAAAGAGTCTCAGCCTTAAATTGTCATGACAAAATCATGAAAACTCATAGGATTTATATATATGATTTCATATTCATACTGGTTCAGAACCAGAAGAAAATTTAAGTCTAGTTTTGTGAGCTTGCAAATGAGAAAAGACTGAGGAAAGGTAGATAAGTTGCTTATGTAGAACTTTAAGTTGAATATGGGTTGCTTTATTTCTAGTCATTCAAACTCATAGACGATCTTCTGTAAAGAAAGTTACTCATTTATTATTATTAAGTACCTGAAAATAATGCAATATAGTTAGAGAAAATTACATTTATTTATCCAGATACTTTTCAAAAACCAGTTTGAAAAGGCAAGAAAGAGTTTATCAAGATAAAATGAGAAAACTTTGGTTTACATATGATTTAGTTTCTTGGAACCATGAAAAAATAGATATATTCATATGTACATGAATAACTATGCAGTTAGGTATATATACATTAAATGAGCATGCATATCAATTCAGTCAGACATACATATACTTAATAAAATATATAGAACAAGTGAAAATATTTCAATTGTCATTGCAAGTTATTGGGATAAATCTCATGAAACTAATAAAATGTCTTGCAAAAATTGAGAATATTTTTCCCTTTATGTATTTCCCTAATGAATTCTTGTAGAATAGAAAAAAGTTATCTATGTATGCTATACACTTGAATAGGCAGAAAGACAAATCAGAAAAATATTTATTTTATTTTATTTTATTTTATTTTAGGTCACACCCGGCAGTGCTCAGGGGTTACTCCTGGCTCTGCGCTCAAAAATAGCCTCTGGCAGGCGTGGGGGACCATATGGATTGGCTGTTTGCAAGGCAAATGCCCTACCATTGTGCTATCTCTCTGGCTCCATAATTTTAATTGTATCTATGTGAGTTTTTAAAACATTTTAGGCCAGCTGAGTTTAGTCATTAAATAAATTCCTATCTTAATACAAAGAATTGTAAGTGATACAAAGTGATTTTAAGGCTAATATTATCTAAATTTGTGCATAAATATCGTTGAAAAGTAAAAATTAAAAGAGTAGTAAAATCAGTGAATAAAATTCATTAGTAAGTATCATCTATGAGCAAAATTACAAAATTTCAAGGCAATTTGCTAGTACTTTAATTGTCTCATTAGTATTCAGCAGTTATTAAAAAATGTCCTCCCGGGTTATAGTTATATTTGGTCAATATGATAATCTTGCTGGCATCTGAGTCTCTTTATCATCTACTGAATATAATCCAGAGTATAACATATAAGTAGAAAGTATTTGTAATATATTATAATCAATTTCCAATTAACTAAATTAGTTGAATAACAAATGCTAGAAAAAAATAATTTAGGGCTGAAGAGATATTACAGCTAGTAAGGGGTATATGGCCCTTGAGCAATGTCAGGAATAATTTTTAAGCACAGATCCAGCAATAATCCCTTAACACAGCTGGAAGTGACCCCTCCTAAACAAATATATAGGTCTATGCATATATGCATATGTAGTAAATATATAAATATTGATAACAATTGTAGTGGAGATATTTACATGAGTGATACCAATTGATAAGTCCTAAAACCTAGACTTTGAAATGGAAAATAAAGAGGACCTGGAGATAACTGATGAGTTGGTAGGACATTTGCTTATATTATTGAGTCTGGAAAAGATGTGACTTGTTTTTTTTTGGGGGGGAGGGCCAAACCCTTTTGATGCTCAGGGGTTACTCCTGGCTAAGGGCTCAGAAATTGTCCCTGGCTTGGGGGGACCATATGGGACACCAGAGATCGAACCGGGGTCCTTCCTTGGCTAGCGCTTGCAAGGCAGACACCTTACCTCTAGTGCCACCTCACCGGCCCCAAGATGTGACTTTTGATTTTTGATATGTAATTTTTGATTTTCTAGGATCCTGTGAGATTTTTTTAAGTTTGATTCTGAGCTTTAAATAATATAGTTTATAGGAAATTGTGTTTTTCTCCTCCTTATATCTTGTTTTAGAGATTTTTTTTTTAGCAAGTTATTTCAAAACCCCTGACAGACAGGCAGAGCCACTTCCCCAGGGCGGACCTCTGAGTTAGCTGCCTGCTGCCTCACAAAGCAGTTTTAAACATCAGAACACAGTGACATATAACAAAATAAATATGGGGCTATGTAGTAAACATTAAATAATACACTGAAGCACTAAGCAGGCACCCAGGGAAAACCGGCTCTAAGTTTGGAATTAACGCTAATTTTGCTTCTGTCACCAGCTTGCTGAAATTCTTTAATAATAAAATAACTCCATGACCTCCCCCATGGTCAAGTCCATAATCCAAAGTGGCACCTCCATCCCAACAGGAGATGTCTCCATATCTCCGCTCTATCAGCAATAAATCAGTTCACACCCACAGGACCACCTGGGAAGACTATGAAAAGTGACTTCAAGCCCAAGGTGGGATTCCTATGAGGTCATGAAGGGCCTCAACAGACGGGTTCTTCACCCTGTGGATTAGGAGACCACCAGAAGGGTTCAACCCGTATCTCAGCATGCCATCAGTCTAGGAGTTTGGGGTAAATGATGCCATGAAGGGGCTGAACAGACAGAAGATTGTTCCTTTTCTGTAAAAAAAATCACTGGATGATTCAAACTGTATAAACCTATGAAATACTTTGACCTGTATGCTCATTATCATATGAATTCCCTTAAATGTTTGTAAATTTGGATGCTCAGGTTCTCACTGCACACTAAATTCCTGGCTTTTGGTGACACCCCAGAATTCTGGAAAGAAAATGAACCTGCATCCTCAGAGTTTGTTGGTTCCTCATTCCGTTACAGGCTTTTTTCTTTCTGGGACCCCTGGGCATCCCCGACCCGGGAATTGAGGGATTTCCAGCCACTGGAACCTTTTCTGGGGCTAGGCCAGTTAGGTGGATTTAATAATATGTGGCCAACTTAGTTTTGATGCCCACTATCTCATATAATTGTCTGAACTTGTTCAGGAGTGATCCCAAAGCATGGAATAAAGAATGAACACTAGGATGTGGTCCATTTTTATTTAAAGAAGGAATGAATTGCTATTATTAATAATGATTAATAAAAGTAAGTAACAATAATATAGAGAAAGAAGTATTATTCTAGGGGAATCAGGGAGATAGTTTAAAGGGAAGAAATGTTTTTTTGTTTTTTTTGTTTTTTGTTAATGACTTGTAACACAAGATTCCTTGAGCACTGCTGAGGATTGTCAAGAAGGGTTCCAGCATCTTGCAGCCTCAACTGCATTGCATTGAATCACCATGCCCAACCATTGAACTATCTAGTGGTTAGAAGCTTATGTATTTGATCCCCGTCCCTACCAAAAAGACCTAAAAGTATAGGCCTGGAAAATAACGGTGAAAACATTTACAATTAAGCAGCTAGAAATTGTTAACTTACAGTATAGTCTTTGCAGGATATTAAGGAATTTTATTTTGTTCTAAATATTATGGTATGAATAGGAAGAATAGAAAAGTATAAGGATAGGGGCCAGAGTAATAGCACAGCGGTAGGGCATTTGCCTTGCATGAAGTTGACTAATCCCTGTATCTCATATGGTCCCCCAAGCTAGGAGCAATTCTGAGTGCATAGCCAGGAGTAAACCCTGAGTGTCATCAGTTGTGGTCCAGAATATATATATATATATATATATATATATATATATAGAATATATATATATATTCTACTATTCTACTGCCTACACACACACACACACACACACACACACACGCACACACTGCTGTCATGAATTTCTTTGCAAGGTATTAGCAAGAGTAAAGGACTTTTTTGATACTCAAGACAACCTAGCTGCTTTCCCAAATCAGTGAAATATTACCTTACTTTGAAACATTATAAAGTTTAAATATTTCCTCCAATTAGGACCCACAATCACAAAATTGAACAAACTATATTGAGTATATTATATTATAGATTTTCATTAAAGTATTAATAAATATAAGTGAAAGTATTTTTCATAACAAATTATTTTGCCCAGTCAATATTTATGCCTTTTTCAAGTAAAATCCTGTATTTTGAGCAAGCAAAATGTTCCTCCCACCTTCTTTTCAAACTAAGCATTGAATGGGTCCATCAAAATATTTTTCTAAAGAAAAGCAACTCTCCAAACAAGCATAATTGTAAAATTCTTTGTGCTTCGGGATTATATTTGTTAAATTCAGAAGAAGAGGGGCGCTTGGCACTCATGCATTATTGGAAATTCCCCAAACGCAGACAACAAAAGCTCAGTCAGTTTAATCAAATTATCAGCTTTTCCTCAGTCTGTGTTTAGTCTGTGTTTGTCTAATGTCCGGGTGCATATTTTCTACTTAAGAAAATCAATAAATCTGCTGCTTTAAAAAAAGGCACATTTCAAATGCAATATACAGCGTATTGCACTATCTGATCCAGCAATCTGTCTGCCTCTGCCCTACAGAAGGAATGAACAAAAAATATGTTGGATGAGCTTATGAGATGACTTAGAAATACATGTTTGATGGGAGGAAATGACAATGCGATTGAGATGGGTACACCACTCACTTTTGACGCAGAGTTATGGCATAAATTATATATATAAAACCTTCTGCTATTTTGAGCGGATGGAAGGTCTATGGACAGAACTAATGTGATCTTAGCAATGAAGTAGTTAAATTGGGTTTAGTTTTAATATTTATTCTTGTACTATTCTTTCATTGACATAATTGTTCTAATATTTATCTGAGGTCTACAGCATCTTTTACATTTTTATTATTTTTGTTCTGTATATATTTGGTTGTCAATCTAATGCATGATATTCAACTTTTCCGACAGTGAGAAATGATTATTTTACCTCAGGTCCAAGTTGCTGTCATGTTCTCTGCTGTGGTTTAATTGTAGCTAACTTTTTACATAAGTAAGCACAAAGGAGATATGCACATAAATCATTGTAAACATGAATACTTCTGTTAAATAAGTCATTTACATTGGTTTAATAAAGTTTACCTCACTAATAAGACAAATCAAACTACGTTTTTTTTCTTAAATCTAGATAGAAAAATCCTAAACTTTGGTGGTAGGCATAGAGCTCATTTAATTACCTTAGATTAATTCTGATAGTATTAAAAGTCAGAATGTTTTTACCCTGAAGAGTAAATGTAGTAAATAAATTTGAAAGTAAGATGAAGAGGTCAACTATTAGAGAAAAATAAATTTTTCATTGGCTCAGACATATAACCTTAACAGAAATATTACCTGCTTTTAACAAGAATCAATAAATATAGCCTGCTAAATGTCAGTTACTATAATAGAATTTTATTTAAAAGTTTGTAACTTACAGTGATACAAATCTTTAATCTCATAATGAGTACTGATGTCTCTAAATGAGTTGATTTGCACAATGATTGTACATTGGGTTTGATTGCTAGAGAAACGTTATTTACTTCCTCCTTCTGTGTTTTTCTTTTTCCTCTTGGCAGTGAGAAGAAAGAGTGAAATTCACATTCCAATGAGTATGTTAACTAAAAAACAATAGCTCATATAATCCCACATTCATTAATGTATGTGTTGATTTATGCTCATAAGAGACAATAAGTGAACAGTACAGAGGAAGGAAAAGATCATTTAAGAGCAGCATCTTAAACTAGTTCTCAATTGAAATTAAGATGAACAAACTCCCTTTGCCCTCATATTTCATAGCAAATGTCTGCTTTGTTTCTCATATAAATGCAAAAGTTAATCTTGCCAATAACTTCCTTGCTTATTTCTTTTGAGTTTGAAATCATTTTCTTTTTCATGCTTCTTCTCCCTTGATATGATTTTCTGAGGGGCAGTGGGGACAGTTGTTTTCTTTTCTCTTCTTTTCTTTTTTCTACTGTTGCTTTATGTGAGGAATTTCTAGTCAGGGTAAAAAGGTGTTGCTTATGCAGAGAATCCCTTTAGTGGAGCAGGCTAATAGGCTGACCAGTCATTAACTAAAACACAGCTGGGAAGAGGCTATAATCCCCCAATTTCCTTCACAAATGGAGTAAATAAATATTCAAAGAAGCAGTGCACACATTTGCATATGTGTTAAACAAAAGCCCAGCTGAAGATTTGGTTTGAAAGCCCAGCTAGTGTTTCTCCTTTTGCTACCTACTCTTCTTCTACCTGAGGGGTGCACTGTAATTAGCAAGTGTTCCCATACTCCACCCAGCTGAGGTCCCTGTTACTTCAAGAATTATATTAGACATTTCTTTTCCTGATCCCAGTAACTTCCATTTTTATCAGCAGTAGCCCCCTATTACATGTATTCTTCTTCTTTAGATGTTTTAGAATTGATTACCTTGAATGTGTAAAATGCAATTGTATTTTTCTTTGTGTTCTGCTGGCTCATGATCAGAATATTTGTGATATTTGTGAGGTCTAGAGCTGAAAATGTTTATGAAATGAAACTGAAGTTTGGCGATTGGTACAACTTATTTGTTAATTCAATGGATTTAGGAGGTCGATTCAGATTTGCTTCCTCAATTCTTTAGTCTATCCTCTGAGATTTTAAGCTAGTGATATAACGTAGTATACTGTTCAGTTAATTATTCCTTAGAATGAGTGATGATATCTGCACAAATTCCCCATTCTGCCTCATCTTTTTCTCTTCTGCCTTTATTCCATAATTGTAATTTCTAGAGTTAGATTCTAGGGCACACCTGACCTTAGGCTCTTCTAGGTTGCTTATCCTGAAGCAGTGTGAGTTTCTCCCAAGGCGAGGAAACATAATTAGAAGAAAAAGAGATCATTCAGTGAGGAGCCGAAGGTAGGACACAAGGGGTTACTTTTTAGGAGAAAAAATAGATTGAAAAAAAAAATTAAAGTTATTCTGAAAAGAAAAAGAAAAAAGAGTTTTGCAGTTATAAAAGAAGCATGTCCAAAATTAGTATGGTAAATTGACTTTCATTTGTTTTTAAGATTGCTAGTGACTGATTGATTTGACCCCAATTCTTCTACCCCTAGTAGAGAAAACAAGAGTAACCAATGAAGTAGTTTCCAGATAAAACTAAACTTGTGTGCCTCAATTGTGAGAAATGAACTTTATTTATTTTATACATATATAAAATATATGCACTTATTATAATTATATACTATTTGTGTGTATCTATATCTACATTTGTACCTTAAATAAAATTATGTTCACACATATTTAGAAAATGTTGACTCGGTAAAGTGAGGTATGTAGATTTGAAATCTGAGTCTTATGAAGAAATGGACTAGTTAAACAAAAATTAAATTAGAAATTTGGCCTTTGACATAGGTTTCCTTTAAATAAATAATAAATGGATTATTTTTTTTGCTAAACTTTACTTAAATAAATGCAAGAACTCCTATAAGTACCATGTTTTTTTATTTGCACTACAACATCCTGGCATGTTTTAATTGTTACATGTAGGAACAAATGTAGTTTAAATAAAAAACCTTTCAAGAACTGAGATAATGTAAGTTCTCCTCATTAAATCACATTTACAAAGCATGGATATCAGGAGAAATTCTCTAAAATGTGCATTATATTGCTTTATATTTTAACAAAACCATGCAGTCTATTTTGTTACATTTTTAGAAGTAGTTTTTATGTTTGAAAGAAATAAAAGCAATAATACTAGGAGGCTATTTCAAACTTAACCTCTTTTCAAATACAAAAAAAAGCACTTTAAAGAATCAGATTATGTGAATTGTGCTGTGTGTATATGAATTCTCTTTTAGATGCTTACGAGGTTTTACAATGCAAGAGAGACATTTATTTAAGTTATATTTTCTGCTTATTTTCTTAAGAATATATTAAAATTTTTTTGCTCAAGTTATGTTTGTTTAAAACTTTAAGATAACTTATTTGATCATATAAAGGACAAATAAATTGAAGCATCCAGAAGAACACCTGTTGAATTTCATTCAACTCTTTATGTATTTGTCTGCTAATCGAGTTCATTTTTTTATTAATAGGATCATTTCTTCATTTTGTATTATCCTCAAAACTTTGTCATAAAATTTCATAGATTCTGTTTATCGAACTTAAATGCTGTTTTTTCATAAATGAGTCAATATTGAGAAGACTCTTTAAAAATTAATTTTAATGTTCTTTTTGTTTGTTTGTTTGTTTGTTTTTGGGCCACACCCAGTGACGCTCAGGGGTTACTCCTGGCTATGCACTCAGAAGTCGCTCCTGGCAGGCACAGGGACCATATGGGAACCGGGGGATCAAACCGTGGTCCGTCCTAGGCTAGCGCAGGCAAGGCAGCAGGCACCTTACCTTCAGCGCCACCGCCCGGCTCCCTAATTTTAATGTTCTTTCCCATTTGTATTAGAAGTAAAAAAGTTTCCACATGAATTATCACTTGATGTTTTATAAATTATATCTCATTGTTGCTATATGTATTTTAGCCCAAAAAGCTATTTTATATTTTTTCACCTACTTTTTTTCTTTCACATTTTTCTTTCTTTTTCTTTATTTATTTTAGGTTTTTGGATCACACCCTACTGTATTGAGGGCTTTATGCTTATGTGTTCAGGGATAGACTTTATGTTCAGATATTAAGCTTAGCTGGACTTGGCAAACCATGTGTGGTACTAAGTTTGAGCCCATTCAGCCTTGTGCAAAGCAAACCTTACACAATGTACTCTCACTACAGCGTTGACCTACTTTTCTTTTTGATCTATTAAGGTGCCAAATCACATGAAATTTCGTCTTGGGTTAGACTTTCCTAATCAGTTAGATATCACAGATTCTGGAATTTAGGCAAGTAGTGTAAACTTTGAAGTGATTTTAACCCAACAGCCAAAGAGCAAATACTCTGTTATTCTGGCAAGGAGATATTTTATCAGTCATTCTGTCTGAGCAAACGCAGTGTGTCCCAGCAGTCCAGTCTGAGGTCAGGACAAGAGCCTCAGAATTCGAGCGGTTGGAGGATATTTTAGGATGCTTTCATTAAAAGGTACAGAGTACAGTTAAGAAACAGGCCTGGGCGCCAACATATGATTATGGCAAGACAGGCTGACCACTTGGAAATTGCTGAGCCAACTGGCCAGGGAGTCTGGTTGACTTTTCCTGGGGCCAGCTCCACAAGAGATCACCATCCAACACACCTTCTTAGGACTATTCTGAAGCACCCAGTGTTCTACATACTCATCTGAGCAACAGATGTTTTGTAAGACAAAAGTAGTATACATTTACAAAGGCTCTGTTTATGAATCTTCTTGCCTTTCTATTTTAGAAAGTGTTTGTCTAAAAAAAAAATAGCCCTCATATTTACTTTAGAACAATCTAGCATCCTTGCAGTCTGTTCCTTGGTAGTACTAAATGTTTGGTAGGTATGGGGGTGGAGGGTATATGGAGGGCAGTGTTGCAGAAGAACTGAAACCACAATGCTACAGTCACACACTGGTACAAATTATAAAGAGCTCGTTGAGAGAACCATTACATAAAGCAGGTATTTTTTGTTAGACCTCTTATATTTAATGACATTTAATGCTTCTGGATAAAATCTATCCAATTTAAATTTGTGTAACAATTTGTGGTTAACAAAATATTTCTCTACCTCTTATTTTTCTTGCTTTTCCTAGCACCCAGACTTGAAGGATGTGTTTGTTTCCTCTTGATTTTAGAGCTTATGCAAAGCATAGACTAGAGTTAAAAACAGAGAATTTAGAGAAGGTGTCATTAGATAACCATGACAACTCAAGGCAAGAAGAAGACATTTGGAATCTATTATTTGTTTTATGAGTAATAGAAAACCTGGCAATTAAAACAACAATTCTCTGTTACCTGGCATAGTCAGAAAAATGTTGAAATAGAACAAATCAAAAGAAAAAGGGAAATGTAAATTTGATAACTTGGAAATTAAAAAATAAACTAGAAGTTCAGCTCAGCTTTGCCGTGTTTCATCAATTTGTCACAATGTCTTTCTACTTGAAAATTTCAGTTCTGAACTGAAATTCCCTCATACCCATTAGTTTTTCATATTACATCCTCTCAGCCCAGAATGCTTGAAATTCACTTAAGAGGTTTTGGTGGACAAGAGAGTATATATTTGCTTAAAACAATAGGAAAAAAATTAAATATGATACAAAGATGACAAGTTAATTATGTATACTAAAATGAATTGTGTTAAAGTATTGACTGACAGTATGAGAGATTTAAATTTATTTAAGTTTAATTTCGGGAAGTCTCTAGAGGTTTGATCAATCCAAATTCATATTTTAAGTGGCATAAAAAGTGAAAAAATTATTGTATATCAACTAGGACAGACCAAGCTCAGAATAACAGTAACTGTGATGGTTAAATTTCTGCCAAAATAAAAAGACACATATATCCACTGAATCAACAATATTGAAAATTCAAGTTTTAAAGAAAAAACAAATCTGTAAAAAAAAAAGTCCTATTTATCACTTTAGAGTTTTTCTTCAGTTTTGTGTGTGTGTGTATGTGTGTGTGTGTGTGTGTGTATGTGTGTGTATCTGTGTGTATGCACGTGTTTCTACGATGAACTTGTATTGCCTCAATTCTAATTTATTTCCTCTCTTATTGTTTCTTTCCCTTTCCTTTTTTAAATATATCTTAAGGTCTTCTTCAGCAATTCCAGGCCATCTGTCCTCATGGTACTAAATAAGCATGCATGGACACATGGTTCCCTCCTCCAGACTGACAAAGGCTCTGTAGTATAGCTAAGAGAAATGACCCAACAGCAGTGGTAGAGGCCTAAAAATATTTAAAGTTAAAAAAAAAAAAGCAGGGCCCATCAACTTTCTCTTTACTTGATTCTCCCGATTTTTCATTAGTTTATTTCATAGTTTACCATTGGAATCTGCCTTCCAGAATGCATTTGTATAGCAACCTGCCAAATTGGATATAAACCTATGCTTAAAGGTAGAGTACTCTTATATTAGGAAAAATAAAATTCCAAAGCAAAAACTTTAACTTCTTTTAAAGCTATTTTTGCATATATTCCTTATATATGAGTATAATTGGAAAACATTTAAAAGTCAAAATAAGTGATTACATATCAGAAACATTCCTAAATTTTCCTTTTTAGAGAAGATCGTAGGGGTTTGATAGATTTCTATTTTTAGCTGTTTAATAAGAATGAATCCAGTGAAAATATATGTTTTGAATTAACTTACATAAATTGTAAAGCTTCAAGAAGAGAGACATTTTTTAAAAAGTAGTTAGTGGATTATAATTTTGCATTTAAATACTTTGACCATTTCTAGTTGACCAGTCTTTATTATTTTTACAGCTTCATAAAATATGAATTACGTTATTCCCACTGAATACTATTTCTTATATGTTTGTTAGTTTATTAAAACATTTTATCTAATGAAAAATATTTTAATTGGATGTAAATTATCACTTTATTTTTTCACAACAGATGCTGTGTGAATTACATGAACTTATATGAATTTCTGAGCTACTCATAAGCATTCAGAAAACTGCTAAAACCTGTTAACTGAATAGAAGATAAGATATTCCAACCCCCTTTATAGACTAAACTTTGCTTATATAAAATTGTTAGACATTTCCCCCTGATACTTAGAAATTTCATACAAATAAATTTCCTCATTTTTATAGCTTGTTATGAATTTTTAGACCTATATTAATTACATTATAGGTCAAAGTGATGCCTTCTACAATTCAAGTTATAAATTAGCTAAACTTTCCTTATAATTTATATTAAAATAAAACACTTTAACATTACTGTTATCCATAGATTATCAAACTCTTTCCTTAGTATGCTATATTTTAACTCATTATTTTCTCATTTGCTAAGAAATGTTTTTTTTTCTTTCATCTACCATAAACACTTAGAAAATTATAGTCTTAAAAATTCTAGAGAAACAAGAATTTTTATACTCTGAAACTCCCATGGCATGGAAAAAAAACACATCATTGATAGAAGTAAATGGGAGTCAGAAGTTATTTTTTCTATTTGCAACACAAAACACTCCTCCAACTTTATAAATATTCTTTTTTCTAAGTGTACAACATAGTATGTATGCTACTAAAATTAGTCTTATGAGGGTTCTAGTGTGTGAGTGTAGGGGTAGAGGCAATGAGGTGGGAAAGAAGGAACTGAATTTAGGCAGTGATGAATTTCATTAAACAGTAGGTGTTCATCAGTGTGTGTCTTAGAGTGCTCGATGTTTTTTATAGAATGTTTTCCCCTTTCAAAAAAAAAATCCAGTGGGTGTTCTGTGGGTTCTTTTGTTGTTCAATCTGTTCATTAAGATTTGCAAAAAATCTTAAAAGCAGAACAAAGAACAGTATAAAGGTCTTACTTTAAAATTTAGAAAATATGAATGCCAAAGTCAGAATTATAAACATGTGTATAAAAATACCAAGAGATTTTCTATAACTTTCAAAAGAAAAAGCACAACACCTCCTGGGAAACAGAAAGCTAGAATTAGAGTCAGGGGTGGCATCTGATTCTGGAAGGCAGCAAGATTAAAGCAGATGGACACTGTGTAGTTAGTAGATAAAATATCTATGTATTTATGATTTCATATGAACTGACAACAAGAGAGTGAATTATAGTTCCAACAAAGAGTTTTCAAATCCTGGAATTCTGGGTAGTATTTGTTTCTTCTAATAAACCAAACCATTGGGGAAAATGTGGGGGAGACTTAAGGTTGGAAAGAGAAACCAGGGTGTAGAAATATCCAGTTCTGATGGTTCGTCTAGCCTTACCTATATATAATGAAAGAAAACAGCTACATATCAAGGAATTTCTTATACATTTTTTGACCCAATATAGAAGTTTTCTTTAGCCATTATTTTCAGCTTACTGTGTCAAATTCTTGTGTATGTGTTAAACTAATTTCATGGGAGAAAAATAATCTGCCAACCTCATGTATACAATTCCTTTGAAAATAAGCCTGAATTAATGAAGCTCAGTTGCAATCTCGGAGAAACAACATCGCATAATAGATTAATGCAGACATTGAAATCAAAAGACTTAAATTATAAATTCTTACTCCACTTTTTTACCAAGTATATGGCCCTTTTCAAATTATCCATCTCCCAGAACTTCAACCTCCTCCTCCTTAATCAGGATAATAATTGCTTCATCATCGACTGATTATGAATACTAAACATGATAATATATGTAAAGTGTCCAAACGAGCCCATAGTGGGTACTCAGAAAATGTAAAATATTCCATTTTTGCCTACCCTGATCTGGACATTCAAATAACACGTGATCATTTTAATCACCAAAAATATTATTGCTCAGGGATTTTTCTGAAACTATTAAAATTTTTTGAGATATTTTAAGCATTAAGGTAAATGGTTTTCTTAATATAGACCATGATAAATATAAAGTATACTTTCATATTTCAAAGAAACATGCTAAATAATCCTGTTGTGAAAGTGCTCCATTTTTTTAAACATTTAAACATCTATTAAAAACTATATTAGTACTACTATCTTAAAGGTGCCAAATTATTATTTTCATATATTTCTAAATATATCACATATGAATCCATAGATTTTTCTGAGAGAAAAATGTGGAGCATGAATGATTGAATTAACAATTGTAATATTGTCATAGGAAAGTAAATTTTAAGAAACTATAGATTTAATTGAAATGGCTATTTATATTGACAGGAACTTCTCTTTTACTACTTCACAAGCAATGAATTTAAATTATTTTAATTGAGATATTTCTGTTTTTCTTAGTAATAAAAGAATAAATAATAAGCAAAATAATAAACATTTTAAATTATTACATGTGCTTATCTCAGGGAAGGGAAAGACTAACTTATTGTTAAACATTTATTTTAATCAAGTTGAATAATACACTTTTTATCCACTTAAAGCTTTTATTAAAAATATATATTACCAATATCTACCTATATATTTTAACATTTATACATATATTGTCAATATACTTCTATATTATAAATGAAAGTGACTAATATTGTGCTAGTGAATGAATTACAAAAAGTACTTTGAATATGATGAAATGTAATTTTATCAAATCATAATGCTCTATAAAATGCTTAAATTTATTTATGTAGTTTGAAAAAAATGAATTTTTGTCAATAACATGAAAAATACTCTGAATTTCTGGATTTTCCAGAAAAAATATTGTGGCTTTCAACCAAATATACCTAAAAATTAAACTTTTGTTGTTATAACAGTGATGAAAGAAATGAACATGTATAATGGTATTATTGCTCATAGTAAATGATTGATAAATGACTACTTTTACTAACATTTTACCTTCTAACCTTAAAAGCATAAAGGCATATGTGCATGCTTATAAAAACATATAAGCGGTGTATTTTATACATTTTTGACCCATTATAGAAGTTTTCTTTAGCCATTGTTTTAAGCTTACTATGGTCCCCCAAGCCAGGAGCAATTTCTGACCGCATAGCCAGGAGTAACCCGAGTGTCACCAGGTGTGCCCCCCCAAAATAAATAAATAAAAAGGAAGTGGAAAGAGGTTTACTCAAAGACAAATGCTAGTCTACATATCTTTGGTTTGGTTGACAAGCTAAATAAAGTGTTTTTGGTTAATTTAGGCAATATATGAGTTCATTTATGCTGGTATAAGTAGACATTTGAGTTTCTTATTGGTTTCATCACATATTCACAATCCCATGTGGTATCTCTGATCAGGAAAAAATAATGTATCTCATTTTGGTGAAGAGATTTGAAGCATGATCTTCTTTATTGTCTGTGATTAAACCAAAAACTAGAGAAGCTATTTCTACATATATATGCACATATAGTTTTGAATGAATTTGCACCTATATATATATATATATTTTAATTCAATTTTAAATTTAACATGTAAAATATATTTTGATAAGTTTACAAATTTCTACAAATCACATTGACTATAAAGTATAGGCTAGGTTGTTCTAAGATAAAAGCTTTAAAACTATAGTAGATTCTTACTGTAAAATGAATTGATTGCTTATATTACATATATATAAAAGTACAACTAGAAACTCTGTTTTATGTTTTCTTACTCCAGACTGATCACCTCAAAAGTTTCTGGCTGTCTGACAGTCAGAGTGGACAAAAGTAAATTGGACTTTTCTTTACAAAAAGAGATAAGATTCCATCTTCAAGTGATACCTGTCACTTTTCACATTTCATTAACCCAACCAAGTCACCAGAACATAGAAAGTGTGTTGTGTGATGAAGACAGAAAAATGCAATTTTACAATATGATTAAAAGAAAAGATAATAGGTTCCCAATCAAAAGAGACAAACCTCTAGTTGGAAGGCTAAATGAATATGTCTGTTTTGATTATTGTTTGTAATTTTTTATCACAATGATTATGTGATAATTATTGATTAACTTGATCAAAATATAAGTATGTAATTTAGGTAACATATTATAAGTGTTCATTTTCATTGTTTTGATATGAAAAGTTAATTCATCAACATCAAAAATGCCCAAGACTCTCCATTATTGTCCTTATATTCCTTATGTCTGCCACATTTTTCCTTTTCCTCTCCACTGTTTGGCAATCTCAGTTTTAAATCAAATGACTAAGTATATATAGTTATTCTATTGTTCTGTTTCTCTATATAGTCAATTTAGGGACCTTCAAAATTTCATGACAAACAAAAAAGTTGATCCCAGCATGCAAAATTCATTTCTCTGAGATCCAATATTTTTTCTTAAAATGTAAAAAGATAATCGCAAGTAAATTGTCAAGATTATGAAAACATCTAATAGAATAAATACCCTATAGACTCAAAATATGAGTCTCATTATACTCAGTAGAGAAGTATTGTGGAAACCATGTTTCTGTTTACTTTACATGCTTTCTTTATATGCTACTTCTGTTTATTTTATAAGTTCTCTTTCTGTCTTACTTGAAAATCAGTACTCTTGCTTTTTTCCAAAAATGTCCTTGGATTGACATCACCATTACAGCTCCAGTTGTTATTGCTGCACTGTTGCCAAGGCAGCCAAAAATATAGACCTGGGTTCAAAGTAGTAACTGGGTGTGTAGGAGGGTAGTCATTTCCACTCTCATGGATTCAGCTGCTCTGAATGTGACAAATACCATTATCATCACGGGTCTTGTTACCTTAAACCACAAGGTGCTATCAGAACAAATGCTTGGTTTTAACTGTCAGATTCTTGAGTGTGTCACATTTTTCTTTGGATTCATAGGTTATTGTAACAGCTGTTTGTAAACATTGTAAGTCAGCATTAGGTACAGAATGGATAAGGACATATTGACCCAAATGTCTGCCCTCTGAACCACCATGAAGAATGCAGCATGTCTGCTGACACTTAAAGCAGTTGATTTAAATAGCAACAGGATCATCTTCTAGCTGAATAAGTCAATAGAAATGTTCAGTTTTAGATTCCATCTGGGTCAGTGATCTTTCATCCCCTGGCCAGAGAAAGTTCAAGGTGTTCAGACCCTAAATGGAAAAATGGTACTAGGTAGAGATTTCCAATAAGATTCTGTGAAATGTTTTCACTGAGTCTCAATATATCCTCTTCAATCATTAAAGCTACTAGTGCATATTGAATAGCAATCTTTTTCTTTAGAAACAGGAACACACGCAGCTTAGAATTTGTCATGCTCTAATCTTTTTCATTCTGAAAATACACTATGCTATTTTATGTAGTGGTAATGAGTTAGATATTTCTAGTGCCTGCCTGGGTAAGCAGTCATGAGGGTTGTTGTAATAAATAAATAGTAAGCATGCATTGGTTTGATAATAGCTGCTTTCATTGAAGGATGTGAATGTGCTTGCAAAAGAGTGATACAGAATCCTTAGAAAGGCTTTTATTAGCAGACATGCAATGCAACATTTTAAAAATTGAACAGTAAGACAGTGTAGAATGGATCTTTGGCATAGTGGTTCTAATATCAATTGTAATTTTGGATACCCTGGCTCTCAATCCAAGTAATTTAAAAAGTTATGAAAATTACCATAAGAGGGGCCGAGCAGTGGCGTAGTGATAGGGTGTTTGCCTTGTAAGTGGCTGACCTAGGAGGGACTGTGGTTCATCTCATGTGGGACCCCAAATGGAGCCCCATAGGGACTCTGGTGTCCCATATGGGTCCCCAAGCCAGGAGCTATTTCTGAGTGCATAGCCAGGAGTAACCCCTGAGTGTCAATAGGTATGGCACACAAAAAAAATTACAAAACTAAAATAAAATATTAACATAAGAATATCTACTAATAGCAAATATTATTTGGGGTAACTCATGGCCTCAAGATTTCAAGAGTTTGTAGTCATCATATTCTGCCAAAACATCTATTTCAGTCACCATTAAAAATTCACAAATAATAAATATATACTTGAATTTTTACTTGGGATTAAAATTAGGAATCTTGCAATATATTTTATAATTTTGGTCTACTATTCACATAATAATTATGATATAGTTATAACTGTAAGGTTACGAAAATTGCTTTCAGTTTGCTTAAATATAATAAATTAATATTTGATAAAGGTCTATAACAATGGTGATACAATTTATTATTTGCTTTTGAAGTAAAAAGTTTCTTAGGGGCAGAGATATATAGACTTTAGGGTCTAGGGTTTAAGACATATACATTGCATGAGGTCAACCCTTCTTCAATCTCTGGCACTACATGGTCTGGTCACCTGAATATCGCTAGCTGTAGCCCAAACCCCCAAACCATTGAAATGAGCTGGGAATCCTTGACACCATAGGAACCCAGCAGCACCACATATTCAGGTTTTAGCACTGAAGCAATGGCCTAGTTGTCCAATCATTTCTAGGAGTGCGCTAGTGGCTCCAGAGCTCTGCTTGGGAATTTCTCCCAAAATTATACACATGTACTTTGAAAAAGAAAATTAACCTTCTTGGGTTATTCATTTCTTTTTTAACATGTGGGTCATTACTAAAGTCAGTATTAAATTAATAACTTCCCCCAAGATTATAATTTATGACCATGCTGACTGACAGAACAAAATCAGACTGAGATTTAAATTTGTTGTGAATAATGGAGATCTAACTAAATGTGAATTGTATGATTACATTTCAATGATGCAGGGACTCTTTTAATTATTTTATTTTCAGGTGACTTTTGGCCAAATTGAGTTTTTTTCTAGTCAGCACACACACACACACACACACACACACACACACACACACACACGGATAATCTGAAAATGAGACTTGCAAAGTTTTGTTGTGCTCATTTTATACTGTGATATTTGTGAAGTTTCTCACTTTGTTCACATGGTGCCTTGAAATAAATTCTGTGGCACTTTCGTTTGTCCTGAATTTTTCTGTGAAATTAAAATTGAAGGTGGAAGCTAGGAACAACAGTGTCTGAAATCTCCTTTTGTCATGAAAATTATTCTTTGGCAAGTCTAGCCCTATACATAAGGAGGAGGGAGAGTATGTTTTAGTTTTATTGCTTTTTATATTTCTTTGTACTTTTCTACTATATAGTCAAGTGCATTTTTCTCAAATTTATTTCCACTCTGAAAAAGAGCTCACACTTTAGTGCCCCTAAAAATATAGGGTTTTTAGAAAGTGCCCAGTCTCTAGTTTTTTCACTGTTATTTATTATTGAAAGTTTTTCTAGAGTTCTGAGTTCTGTGGATGAATAAAAATGTCATATATAGTACACACCCTATAGAATGTTTAGAAATATTTTCCTGAATGCCATGGAATTTTGTTTAGAGGCTTTCTCTATAGAGATAATTTTATAACCAAATGCTTTTCATCTAAGTTCATATAAAAATACGTTTTTGACTTCTATTTATTAGCATTTTTAGCACGTCACAACCACAAAATGCTCATTATCCTATTAGAAAATGAGTCTCGGGGCCCGGGAGATAGCATGGAGGTAAGGCGTTTGCCTTTCATGCAAAAGGTCATCGGTTCGAATCCCGGTGCCCCATATGGTCCCCCGTGCCTGCCAGGAGCAATTTCTGAGCATGGAGTCAGGAGTGACCCCTGAGCACTGCCGGGTGTGACCGAAAAACCAAAAGAAAAAAAAGAAAAAAGAAAAAAAAAAGAAAATGAGTCTCCTAAAATAGTGGATATCAGCTTTCTTAAAAGTACAATTTGAATCCTGGTGCTGGTGTCGTAGTCCGGAGTCTATATTTGGTCTTTTCACAGTATGTTTCATGGGCGGAGATATCCTGTATCTCTTAGGCCAAAGGGATTTTCTTTGTAATTTCCCCCAATGTTTAATATGCCTATATACCTAATAAATATTTTAGGGTTAAAACAGTCTCATGAGATTGAGTAAAAATTAAAAAAAAAGATCAGTCTTGAATACCCAACTCAAAGCTAGTGACAATAGAATCAAGAGACCCAAACCATAACAAGCTATACACAAAAGGGACCTGTGGGACTAAGGAGTGATTTCTGAGTGCATAGCCAGGAGAAACCTGAGCATCACCGGGTGTGCCCCCCCCAAATAAATAAAAAGTGCAATTTGATAGTACTATTCTCAACTAACCGTGGAAACACAAATATCGGCTCCTCCTTTAAACTCCCAAAGGTCCTGAGAAAGTAGAATAATGGTTATGTGAATCAATCATAATTTTTTTGAAACTAAACACAGCAAGTTCAGTAATACCTAAGAATTTATTCTTTTATCAACACCTGGAAAGATCATATGAGACCGAATTTTTATTACTAGTTCCTTTTTTTATAATGAACAAAAATATTTTATAAACTATTTGTACCTTTGAATTTCTAAAAAGCCCCATCCATCTTCATTCTAATTCCCATTTTAGTAAGACACTTGAGTATGGGGGAAATGTGGCAGGAAAGAAGGTAATGTGTTCAATGACCTGGGCTAAATCAGAAATTCTGAATATTTGCATTAAAGAGGGGACTTTCTGGGGACAATGCTTTAGCTGAAACTTTGAGACAATCTGGCACCATGGAATACTGTTGAAAAAATTTAAATCCCTCAAACCATACCATTTTTGTGTCTTTACTACTTTTATTTGCAACTCATATAGTCATTTAAGTGGATGGGTAAAAAGTTTGAATATTGATTTCTGGCATATGTTACATTATATAGTGGTTTAAATCATAGCTCCTTTTTACAAATATCTAAATAACGTACAATAATTACTACATCACACTATAATTTATAATACATTTCATTGTTTTTAAAGATAGTTCAATCAAAGCAATTTATTTACAAAGTTATTTATAATTGTGTTTTACACTTACTATATTTTAGCACCAATCCTAACTCCAGTGTCTACTTTCCTCCATTATTTTTCCCAGGTTCCTTCTCCTACGTTTCCCTCCCAGCCTATCATCTTGACAGGCACCTTTTTAAGTGTGGTTGTTAAAGTTTGGGGCTCATCATTGCATTGTTGTTGATTTTGCAATTTGGATATTTAGTTTTATTCTTCCTTATTGCCACCAATGAACGGGCATCTCCTTGAATCTTGCCCTCTTATTCTCATCTGTTTTTTTTTTCTTCCTCCACTTTATCTCTTTCTTTCTCCTTCCTAGATTCTGAATTAAAGGGTGATCTAGGCAGCTCAGCTTTAAACCATTGCATTTGCTCATGCAGTTCTTCTAAGTACCACATACAAGTTATATCTTGTTTTATCCCTCTTCTTGTTTACTTCATTTATCACCAGATCTTCCATTTCCATTCATGTTACTCACTGCAAACTGTATGTAAAAACTGTAAAATAACATATCTTTACACTACTGAGGAACACATTATAAATCTAGCTCAATACTATGCATTTATTATATATTATTTATATTAAAATATAAAATTAACATAAGCAGCTTTAAGTAAAAATCTCCATCTTAGTATTATTTTTGTTTCTACAAGAAGTTGTTCTCTTATATGGATTGACCTAATAGACAATGGCTAGATTTAGATGAGTCTACCAAAGTCAAATACCTGGGAATTTAACAGATTGAAAGCTGTTTTCAAATCAGTTCATTGCTCACAGCATCAGTAGACAAGTGGATTCAGCAGCATTCTTTAGTAAGTAACATGGCCTAAGGAATCAGAAGATCTTCAAAAATAGAACTACAATGGTGAAAGTGTAAATCAGAAACCTGAGTATTACCTTATTCTAGTCTGACTGAAATTTCTTTCAATATCTCAGTGAATTGTCATCTAAATAATAAAATACTAACTCTTTCTATTATTGAATGCCTTTTTAAAAACATATACTAAGAACAAGTTGGTCACCTATTTGTTTTCTTGAACCTGGTCTTTATGTGGTTGATTTTCCTCAACTCTCATTTTATTTTCACACTTATAAATGTTGGACTATTTGGAAAGTAAATATAGATGTGAGATGCTCTATTTGCTTTTGTTCAGGACTGTTTCCACATGAGGCCACTCTCTTGAGTGGGAAGGCTGACTGAAGGTTCTGCATAAATAGGGGAAGTTGGGGGAATGTTTTGACAGTCAGCGTCTTTGAAGTACCCTTGGGAGCAAAAAGCAGATTATAGAGTAAGAACTAACTTCCTATGAGCCTAGTATATTCTACTACCAAAAGGAAGTGTTTTTCTTCCTGTTATCTTAAACATATTTTTCTCTATCCATGTGACAGTCTAGCGTAAGACTCAGTTGTAACCTTAATGCACATGACTCAACTCTCAGACCCCACCATTTTCTCAAGATAGATTTCATTGGAACAATATTCATTTGCCCAATTTTTCTTGAGAGTAATTTTAGACATTTCTTAGAACTGATCTCAGCTACTTGTTCTATTGTATTGTTCTATTTACACCTGTATTAGAGAAATCAGTTCAATTTCCCCAGTTTCTTGGAAAATAAATTTCTAAATAATGAAAAAATCCCCCTATATATATGTGTATATATAATTCATACTCTATATTTGTTTATTTAGACTGAAGATCATTGATAAATTTTGTTAAATTAAATTTTATTTCTTTATTTGTTATAGATACCATCGTCCCATAATTTTTATAAACTTTTTTACAATGGATATAATTATTTTATATTATGGTGTAAACATAGTATCATGTAAATGTTTGTTTAATTATTTCTTTTAATTTCAGACTGTTTTCTTATAGTATGAAATTTTATATTTAAAAAAAATTGAGGCAAATGAATAGAGTTATATACTAAAATACAGCTTTATTATCTCAGATAACTTGCTATTTTAAATGCATGTAAGAATTAAAAAAATATTTCTAGCTACTGGAGTGATAACTGGTAGAGCACTTTCTTTACAGGCAGCCTATCTGGGTTTTATCCCCAGTACCACATCTGCCACCCAGTACTGCCAGGAATGATCCTTAAGTACAGAGCCAGAAGTAAACTCTGAGCACTAATAGGTGTAGTCCCAATATAGGAACCAAAAATTTCTATTAACATGCATATTTATTAACCAGATGTAACATAGTACTGTAAAAATGATCTAATAGTAACAGTATCAAAATTATCTGTATTATGGTATTTTTCTAATTCAGACATACTAATTTAGGGAATTTAAGCAAGGGAGATCAATAGTGATAAAAAAAAAGTCAGCCAAATTGATGAATGATGTTAGACTATTTTCAAATTTAAGCAAGAACTTATATAGGGGCCCGGGAGATAGCATGGAGGTAAGGCGTTTGCCTTTCATGCAAAAGGTCATCGGTTCGAATCCCGGTGCCCCATATGGTTCCCCCGTGCCTGCCAGGAGCAATTTCTGAGCATGGAGCCAGGAGTAACCCCTGAGCACTGCCGGGTGTGACCCAAAAACCAAAAAAAAAAAAAAAAATTGTTAAGAACTTATTTAATATGCTTATCTTCAGCCAATCTCCTTGCTGATTCTTTCCATCAAAGTATAATTTTCAATTACCACATTTTTTAGAGTCAGTTGAAGTTATAGGAATTACTGGGGATTATCTAAATTATATATCTTTTGAACTCTCCTAATAACTAAAAGACTGCTAATAAATAATTCAGTAAAAACTTGAAAACCTTCATAATTTAATTGTAGGATCAGGATTTTCTTTATTCTTTTTTTTTTTTTTTTAAGAATTCAGGGTAGTGAAAAGCACATTTCTCTTTTTCTTTTTTCTTTTTGGTTTTTTGGGTCACGCCTGGCAGTGCTCAGGGGTTGCTTCTGGCTCTATTCTCAGAAATCGCTCCTGGCAGGCTGGGTGGACCAAATGGGATGCTGGGATTTGAACTACCGACTTTCTTCACGCAAGTCAAAAACTTACCTTCATGCTATCTCTCCAGAATCTTTCTCTTCAAAGCAGCTAAAATACTATTGCTCTATATTAAATATTTCTCATTAAAATTTAGTGTTGAAAATTAGTCTACAGGTGAGATATACATTTTACACAGAATGTTCATTTCATGAATTCACTCTAAAGAGATAGCTAATGGGATCAGATAAAACAAGTTTGTGGTAGGAGGTGACTTTAAAATAAAAGTTATAATTTTATTGTTGTTATTTTAAACTGATTTCTCAAGATAATGCTTCTTTTGAAAAATTAGTTTCTTCTCAAATTCTCACTTCTTTGTTTATCTTCAAAAGTCCTTTATTTTCTTAATAATTATATTTTTATCTACTGCCTCTCCCACTTTTTCCAAAACTGTGTCCTCTCTGTTCAGGATATCTCAGTAGTTGTTTCACCCTTTAAACTTTACAGAAATCTGAACATGAGAGAAATCACTGTGTTCTTACACCTTTGACTACCTATCATGATTGCCTTTTTATTTCCCTATCAATACTTATTAGTAAGAGGCAATTACAGACTTGGTTAGATATTTTATTCATGGATTATTATATTTACTGACTAAAATTCTGATTGGCAGATGATAAAAGTATGATGACAAT
Source organism: Crocidura indochinensis (assembly GCA_004027635.1). Taxonomy (NCBI): domain Eukaryota; kingdom Metazoa; phylum Chordata; class Mammalia; order Eulipotyphla; family Soricidae; genus Crocidura; species Crocidura indochinensis. The sequence goes on from PVKC010000996.1 coordinate 27,832, forward strand.
TTAAATAAATCAAAGATAAAGTTTTCTAAATGTAATCACATTTCTATTACTGATCTGTTTATTTTAAACAGTTTACAAAATAAGTAGTCCTTATATGGAATCTATCACTTGTGTTTTTAAGAGTAATATTTTTATCTCAAAACAATACAAAAATTAGTTCTTAAATGCAACTATATTTATTCAATATTTTATATTTAATATACTATTACATGTTATATAATGTATACATGTAATATTTATTAATATAATATTAATTATATAATATATACATTTAATATTTAATCTTTATTCATTTATTTATATTTGGATTTAAAACAACTCTGCAGTGCTGCTCAGGGGTTATTCCTGCTCTACACTCAAGGATCATTCCTGGCAGGTTCAGGGGAGCTTATGGATGCCAGAGATTAAACCTGAATTAGTCATATGCAAGGTAAGTGCCCTACCAGCTATACTATCTCACTCACTCCAATACAACTGTTGGATATTTTTTTACAATATAGTAGTGCAAATATTCATTTTAAATTAAGTTTGTACCTGGAAATGTACATTAAGATTAAAAATATAAACTATACACAAAAATTATCTGTGAATTTATTTATATTCAATGTTTCTATTACTATTAATATTGTCACTTATAATTTCCTTCTCTTTCTAAAAGTCCAGTATTTTGCTGTTTCCTGGAAATATTATTTGCAAATATTATTTCAATACAATTATCTAGTGTTTCGTATTAATTTTTTGTTTGCTTTTGGGCCACACCTGATGACGTTCAAAAGTTACTCCTGGTTATACACTCAGAAATTGCTCCTGGATTGAAGGACCATATGGGATACCAATAGATAGAACCACTGTGGTCAGCCCTAGGTTAGCCTGTGCAAGGCAAATGCCCTACTGCTGTGCCACCGCTCTGGCCCCTATATTAATTATATTGAATGTGTATGTCATGAAGAAGTTTAAAAGAAAATATAAGAAAAAATTTGTTATGCATGAAATATATATAGGGACAGGGTTTGAACCACACCGGAAGTGCATGTATGGTTCAAACTAGCTCTGATTTATTCCTGCCTTTGTGCTAAGTGATCACTCTGGCAGTGTGCAGGGGACGAATATGTGGTGCCAGGGATATATATCTGCGAATATATATATATATATATATATATATATATATATATATATTGGCAGAGTACAAGGCAAGTGCCCTACCTACTGCACTATATATGGCCCAAGGTTATCTCTGTCAATTTAGTCAAGACTAGGTAAAATATGTTAAAGAGGGGCTGGAGAGAATGCACAGCGACTAGGCAATTGCCTTGCACGTGGCCAATAGAGGACAGATCGGGTTTGAATCCCTGCATCCCATATGGTACCCTGAGCCTGCTAAAAGTAACCCCTGAATGCCTCTGGGTAGGACCCCCCCCCGGAAAAAATCCCCAAAAATATATTTAAGAAAAAGGTTTTACTTTTCATTCATTATGATGTGTATCAAAGGAAATTTAATTGAAGGTATCCTTTATCAAAATCTAGTTATACTTCACAATGTTTCATGAGAATTTAGCTATTAACCCTGATTAAATTTTTTCTATAACTTGTTCTCATAAGAGAATATGCAGCCAAACTACTTAAAATGTCTAAGAAACTGGAACAAAAGATTAGATTATTCAAGCATATAATGTGATTGAAAAATGAGGAAGTTTTTATAGGGACTAAACCTGTAGGTGTAAGGGATGGGGCTGACAAATGTCACACTGACAGTGTTGTGGTCATGCTGAGATGGTGCTTGAATTTAGACTCAAAGATTTGCACCCATGATGATATGTGCCATACCAGTAGAGTCATAGCCCAGACTAAAAATAGAAATTGTATTTAAAATAAAAAATTTCATCAAGAAGCCAGAGCGATAGCACAGCAGTAGGCCGTTTCCCTTGCACGCTGCTACCCAGGACAGACAGTTCAATCCCCGGCGTCCTATATGGTCCCTGAGCCAGGAGTGATTTCTGAGCACATAGCCAAGAGTAACCCCTAAGTGTCACCAGGTGTAGTCCAAAATCCAAACCAAACCAAAACAAAACATTAAGTTTTCACTTTTGAAGACTCTTGAGAGCCATGTCTCACAATGTTCAATATGTATATATTTCTCTTTATTCAAGTTTTGCATAGAATTCTGGCAGAAAGGAAAGGTGTATAAAAAGTGGAAAATTTTGTCCTTTGATGATATTAGAATAAAAGTAGAAGATAGAATTCCATAACTTTGGTAGGGGTTAACTTAATGAAGTCATACCTGGAAGTGTTAAATAAAAATAGCTAATGATAGCACTGCTTTATTGTTTTTTTTTCTTGCAGTTCTTGAGGAAACATACTGTACCAAGGATTGAACCAGGTTTTCCTGCATGCAAGGCATGTGGTCCTGTCATTCCATCTATATCTCTAGCTACATAATTCCAAAATACTTTTTTTCTTATGTAACTACACCATTTCTACTCAGGAGTAACTCCTTGCTATGCACTCCTGGTGGGCTTGGGGTATTTATTTTGGACTCTTTTAAAGAGAATTTTTTCTTTATTTATGCATTTATTTATATTTAATTTTATATCATACCCAGCAGTGCTTGGCTTACTCCTGGCTATTTTTCATAGTTGGAATTGCAGTCATTCTTGTGCAAATCACTTCCTTAAACCCCATCATATCTGTTCAAACCCAAGCTTACATTCTTCAGCAGTAGTAACTACACTATTAAAATTGTAATTTGTCTTCTAATTTCACACATAACCTAAATAAAACTAAATAAAAATGTTAAAATAAATAAATAAATCTTAAAAATAAAAACCTTCCCAATTTAAGGTCACTTTCCATGTACCTTCCATGTACCGTATTTGCCGGCATATAAAACAACTTTTGAAACAAACAAAAAAAGTCAGCCGAAAATCAGGCGTCGTCTTATACGCCGAGTATATCCCGAAAAATGTCTCGATATGCAGCTAAACGCAAATCATCTGGATATTGCCACCAAACGAATTTTCCAACTCTATCCTGCACCAATTACTGCAAGGCTGCTCGGACCGCCTCTCTAACTTGGCCAATCCAAGCAGGCTTTTGATGCATGCAAATTAGACAATGTTCTGGACCCGAATCTACACTGTCAAAAGCCTGCTCAAATGGGCCAGAGTCAGAGAGGAAGTCTATCTATTCGAGTATACCCTTTGAACCTTTGCTTGTTGTGATTGGCTCACTGCGGGTACATACAGTTGCAGCACAGGAACTTTCTGTCTGATACAGAATATAGGCCTAAACCTATGTTTTATCTGAAAAATTAGGGGGTGGACTTATACGCCCAGTCCTCTTATATGCCTGCAAATATGGCATAATAAGTTCATAAACAGCACAAATCTGAGGAAAAATTTAAAATAAATGAATACTTGTTACCTCTTTTTTTTGGGTTTTAGTTTTTGAGTCATACCCAGAAGCACTCAGGGGTTATTCCTGACTCTATGCTCAGAAATCACTCCTGCCATGCTCAGGGGACCATATGGGATACTGGGATTCAAACCGCTGACTTTCTGCATGCAAGGCAAATGCCTAACCTCCATGCTATCTCTCCGACCCCATACCTGTTACCTCTTGAAGTAATGTGTTGGGTTACACCTTACTTTACCTAAAAATAATTTTATCCCTGGTTCCTTTGTATCTGTTAACAACTTGGTTTCACCCAAAAACAAAGATTATCTTACTTGTAAACCTGGGTGAGTTTATTGCCCCACCCAGGGGTGATTTCTGCACTCAATAAAACCGTTAGTTCTGGCAGGCAGCAGGCTCCATACCAGATAGAAGACTGCCAAACTACACGTGTTTTCACCCTCAGCCTGGTCTGAATTGTTTTTTGTGTGACTCTTATTCAGACTCATTCCCCAGGGCTTGGAGATACAGTGCCTTGCGGTGATTTTACAATAATGAAAGCACAACACATTTTATAAATACTATATATGTCACTTTGTCCTGATTTTTCCAAGATTTCACATATCAAATAATTGTTGATAATTTGTATTCTATTACCATTTTAAAGTAATGGTCTTTTATCTCCATAATATTTCAAATTATCACATTAAACTTGCTCAATCTACCTTCTTTTTCTATTATTTATAGCATTTTTTCCATTATTCTTTAATTTACAAGGTTGATAGTATTGTGGCCCGAGTCATGGTACAGTGGAAAGGTTGTTTGCATTGCATGCTGTTCACACAATATAATCCTTAGAACTTCATATTCCACCAAGAATAATTCCCAAGTACATATTAAGGAGTTTTGCAGAGTCACTAAGAATTTTGGCATTTAATCAAGTTGAAGGGATACGTTTGGTCCAAATACAAAATCACTGGCAAAAGTGGAAGAAGAAAAAATTTTGAAAAAAATAGGGTATTCATAATCTTACATCAACATAAACGGAAGCTGAAATTATTTATTGATAATAAAACTATGAAAATGAAGGAAATAATTTTCTAGAATCTTTATTTAGAGACTAGTGGTCTACCAGTATCTCATTTTTGATATTTAGACTCCAGAATTGATTAGAACCAAGTTTCTGCCACTCAGTTCACAGCAATTTATTTAGAAAGATCAAGGTATTCAATATGATCATATTAATTGTTCAGGGTTTGGCCATTTTGAAAAAAATTTAGGTTTGTGCTTATGTCCCTTTGACACATAACTCATATTAGTTGCTGGGCCTTTATATATGCTATATTTTCTCATTTTCTTCTGTTCTCCATTTTATTTATACCTTATACAACTTTTTCCCTCTTTTAAATTTTTGCCCCCAAAATATATAGCCCCCACCACCTTTATTTTTGTAACCAGTTGTGTTCAGTGCTTACTCCTGACTTTATGCTGGATTCATTCCTGGTGATACTTAGAAACTGTATGTGATACTAAGGATCAAATCGAGGTTGGCAATGTCCAAAGCAAGCACCTTGTCTACTTACTATCTCTCTCTCTCTCTCTCTCTCTCTCTCTCTCTCTCTCTCTCCCTCTCTCCTTCTCACTCACTCTCTCTTTCTCTTTCTTTGGCCCTATATTTTCCTTTATATACTACCAAATATGAGATGTTTCCTAGTATTTTTAATATTATAATTTTAGCTTCTACCCCCAAAATCTTGTAAGTGTCCAAGTAAATATCCCTTTCAGATATAAGTGAAAGTGATGACAAGGTGGTAGTGTAACTGTTATGAAATGAAATTGTAAATTATAAAATTCTATATTTTTTATCATTTACTGCCATAAAATTTATAGTTGTTAAATTTATCTGATTATCACCCTACTTAGCATTTAATCGATATTTAATTTTTAAATAATTAATCATAATCCTTTATCTTCTCAATATGCTAAAGAAATACTGTTGGTAAATTTAATAGTGAATACAGATGTAAAGAACTTTGGATTATTATGTATTCTGAAGCAGTAAAATAGTGTTAAATTTGACATTGGACAAACACAAAGAATATTTCACTAGAATTTTTCTCTTATATAGATCTCACCTAAAAATTTAAGTTAATGACTTACTGGGGCTGGAGCAATAGCAGAGCCATAAGGCTTTTACCTTGCACGAGGCCAACACAGACAGACCCCAGTCCAAATCCTGGTATCCCATATGATCCCCAAGCCTGCCAGGAGCAAATTCTGTGTGCAGAGGAGGAGTTATGTCTGAGCACCTCCAGGTATGACTCCCCTAAAAACTAAAAACATAAAAAAGAAATGAAACAAAAAATAATTTATTGAAACTATTATTCTGTATCAAAATGAATAAATGAAATATTTACTTTCTTTCTGTACTGCTATTCAATTAACAACAAATTAGAGATTTAATTTATTCTGTAATAAATGAGCAAATGAACATCAAGGGAACAATCCACAAACTAGATATTTACATAAATTGATTAAAAGGTCTGCATCCTGAAAATTTTCTTGATAAATGAAAAAACAATTCACCATTTATAAATCTAGCATCAAATTTTCAGAAAAAAAATTTTATTGTACCAGTTTCACTCATATTTTATGTGAATGTCATCCATGTTTTATGACTTCTAAATCAAACAATGTAGCATTGTTTAGAGTCTCGAAAACATGAAGCAATTTAATGGGAATCAATTGCAAATTAGAATAAAGGAAATATTTTTTATGATTTGTCAAAAGTCCTGAATTGAATAACTACCTTGTATAGGTTTTTTCAAATACTTATTTGAGAATGAGGTATTTATAATTTATACCATTCATATATTTATGGTACTTATCATGTATATAATTTATCTAAGTTCAATTTTTGTTTAATTCCTTATATATGCATAATTTTAATTATAAAGTAGATAGTATTTTACCAAAATAGGAAAACTCAAACTATAAGGAGAATTATAAGGATAAGATACTGTCATCATTGGTGTATATATATATTGGTTTTTGGGGCCACACCCAGTGACGCTCAGGGGTTACTCCTGGCTATTCGCTCAGAAGTCGCTCCTGGGAGGCACGGGGGACCATATGGGGAACCGGGAGATCGAACCGTGGTCCGTCCTAGGTTAGCGCAGGCAAGGCAGGCACCTTATCTCCAGCGCCACCGCCCGGCCACATCATTGGTATATTTTAATATTGTTCCCAATTATGTACTCTTTTTTGTCAAATAGTATTCTTTCCCTCCATTCATACCATGCCTCTTGGTAGGTAGATCATTTACTTTCTAGATCTCAGTCTTTGCCAACCTGATTTGCTTTTACCAATGATTTAAATGCTTTGGGCAGAAGCTGTTGGTATGCTTATATGTTTCAGTGGTACTTCTACTTCTGTCCTCTACCAAAAGAACAGCATAATCCAGATGGAGGCTGCCTCTACACTCACTATATTCTGAGATAAGAGGACATGAGAGGAGCCAAGCCACATTGGTTTGCAAACCTGCAAACATGAAATGAGTGTTTATTCCTGTAGTTACAAGATTTCAGAGCTGCTTGTTTAAAGTTATGAATAGAAAAGCAAGAAACCAGCAGACTGGAAAGAAGTACAGTGCATAGTAAAGATAGTACAGGCTACAGTGCTTATACTACACGTAGGCAACCTGGATCAATCCCAAGCACCTCATATGATCCTCTGAGTTTTACCAAGAGTTAGCACTGAGTACAGAGCCAAAAGTAAGCCCTGAACACACTATCTGATGTGCCGCAAAATCACTTCCATTAGAAGAAAAGAAACAAAGCAAGCAAGAAGTATTGTGTCTCTTAAACACTGAACATTTTCCATAAATTTACTGTCTCACCGAGGAACTATACACTGATAAAGGTGGTTTATCAAAACCTTTATATCCATCTGGATTTGGTCCATGAATTTCCATATTGGACTTCACTATGCTAGATATCATGTCCATTTGTGCTTCTGGGCCATTCTACTTCTGAAATGGTGACATGTGAGGCTTACTGGCTGACAACTTAGTGTTTGGACTACTTATTTAAATTCATCTTTTTTATAGATACTTCTGGAAAAACAATATCACAGCTGACATTTAAATGTGTTAAGTCTCTGTTTCTGCCAGATGTAAACCCAGAATTTTACCTCATGCTGTGCCTTTTCTTTTTTGCTTTCTTTTTTAAACTAAAATTAGAGTAGGGTCACTCAGACTATAGATGAGACCATATACCTAATCAAAGTTTGAGGCAGATTCCAGAGGTATAATCAAACTAAGGAGCTCTGAAATATAAAAGGAAGCTGTTAAAAGCTTCTAAGGAAAGAAATACTATAGTTTTTTTAATGAATAACTCTAGTAACAAGATTATACATATAGTCAACAAGGAAAGTTGTAGGAAATAAAGGTAGAAATATTAGGAATATTGAAAGCAATAAAACAAATAGGAGGATTTAGAAAATGCTGTAGTTTTTGTAAGCAAGAAGATTATTGAGACAAAGGGGAAGATAGTAAAGACAGAAATAAAAATGTGGAAATTCACAATTTCAGTGGATAGAATAACTTTAATGTGATTAGTAGTATTATATTGATTAAATTAAATATATTTCATATTTGAAACTCAAACTAATAAAAGGTGATAAAAAGAAAAGTAATAGGGCCAGAGTGACAGCACAATGGGTAGAGCCTTGAATGTGATTGACCCAGGTTTGATTCCGGCTTCTTATATGGTCCCCTGAGCCTGCCAGGAGTAATTTTTGAGTGCAAAGCAAGGAGTAAACACTGAGCCCTGTTGGGTGTGGCCCACCCCTCAAAAAAATAAAGAATTACTCAATGATGTTGCAAAGTAGATTTTAATAGTGTCTGAAAAAACATGACAAAGACAGAAAAGAAGTAAACATTTAGAAGACAAAATGCAACAAGGATAGAAAAAGTGAGTAAAAATATAAAATCGATAAGCAACACACACAACATGGCTGAATATAGCGCTCAATGAATTACTGTAGTTGTGAACTGCAAATGACACATATTCTACACTTCTGAAGGAATATACCTGTTTTGTCTTAGTCATTAGGGATGCCAGAAGTATGTTTGAGCCTATATACTTCAATGTGACAATTTTACGATTAATATTATTACCAACACTTTACGATAGAGTAAAGTTAAACATGGAATGAATTTCTTATTTCTTTTAGAGACTAGCAGAAACTGATGTTCTTTAGATTGATGGTCGAGACAGTGGTCCTCCAACTATGGCCCAGGGGCCACATATTGTATTTGTTCCCATTTTGTTTCTTCACATCAAAATAAGATGTATGCAGTGTGCATAGGAATTTGTTCGTAACTTTTGTTTTTACTATAGTTTGGTCCTCCAATGGTCTGAACTGGACCCCTGTTTAAAAAGTTTGAGGACCCCTGTTCAGGTCAAATCCTTCGGTTTCAACCCTTGTAATAGACATTTCAGTAAACACAAAGCTTTTTAGAATGAGAAAATATCAAGTCAGAATGTAGAGATTTTCAGACTAATAATCACAGTCAACAAAGTTTAACATCCTGAGTTTCTGCCTAAGGGAGATGATGATTCATTAATTATACAGAGCAATTCGGGTACAATTTTCACACATTTCTTTATTTTAACTCATCCCCCCCACCCCCAAGTGAGAACACAACATGAAGTTAAAACTCATTTCTTGCAAAAAGAAAAGAGGGAGGGAAAGTAAGCAAGGAGGAAGGAATAGACAGCCAAAGAAAGGGAGGGAGAGGAGGAAAGAAGGGAGGAATGAAGAGAAAAGGAAACATAATTACAATGTAATACACAGTTCTACAGTTCAATAATTTGATTCTGAAGTTGATCTTTTGATCCCTTGATTAGCTGAAAGCTTCTTTCCTTTTTTTTCCCAAAATTAAAACTTCAAATACAACTTGGTAGAAAATGAGAAAACTGTTTTTTACACAAAATAAAACATGATATATAGAATTATATTCTAAGCACTGTTTCCAATTAACTCTTTGTTGATAATTCTGATGCATGCCCTGAAGAAAACAGGGAAATTTTGTCACAGAAAGAGCTGCTTTGATTTTATTAAATTCCTGCCTTTCTTGGTGTTCTCATGGCAGCAACCTGCCTTCATTCAGAACAAAATCATTTTCTTACAAATTATTCTAGGCAGTTGAGTGAAAAGTGGTCAGGTCTTCCAAGCTAGATTGGAGAATACAAAATTGATATTGTGTTTTAAGAAACTCCCCATAATTATGCAAAGGCAAAATAATTTTAGTGGGTCCATGTTAAGATATATTTTATTATAAATTAATATAGTGGTCTGTGACGTTACAAATATGTCTTTCCTTACTCATCTCTAATAAACTCATAAATGTATAATAAAAAATAGCTGCTACTTTGTGATTGATGGCAAATAATCTAATTTCTGAATGTTATAATAATTTCTACAATGTCTCAAACAGTAAAGATTTCTTCTGTCAATCAAATTGCTAGGCAGCGTATATTGTTGGACAGGAATGCAGCCAGAAATCAAGGTGTACAAGAAAGAAATGAATAACGGCTACTAACGATACAATTTGGATAGAATCCACAGAATTGACCTCTGCAGGAAAGAATTACTCTGCATAGACAAAAAAGTATCATACTGAGGTTAGCAGCAGCACTCAAACCCTTACAACATTCCATTATATCAGACAGGATAAAAAAGAAAATAGGCAAAAATTATCCTGAGCAACCATAGTTTACAATACAAAGGTTTTAAATATTTCATGTCCCAAAATTTAAATTAACAAGTGGACTTGGTGCCAAAAATTACCAAGGAAGCTTTTAGTGTTTACCTACATTGTGCTATTATCACAGATGTTTCTATATATTCAACCTTATCACATTTATAATTTCATGCATAATAATTGCCTCTATAAAATTAAAAAATGTCATCAAACCTAAATTTAATTTCAAGGTTCTAAGAAAGAGGGCTCATCTCCAGATGACATATACTCATTTTACACACAAAAAGTGTGTTCCACTTTTAAAGAAAAAAATGTGGGCTAGTGTATGAAGAAGACAATAAAAATTTTGCCAGTATAATGCCCTTCCCAGTGATAAATCATCTCTCTATATAAAATTCAAATATAAGAATATTTATTTTAACAACTAATAATAAAATACCTCTTATTTGTCCCAATAGTGTCATTATATGAATTTATAAATAAATTTAAAAATATTTAGTCTAGCAATGGTATCACTTGGAATTTCTAAAATACCAGGCAGACTCATAAACTAAGAAAATATTCCATATCTCATGTCTGGCTACAATTAGTCTTGGTCTCAAAGAATTAGCCAAATAAACACTAAAGAATATGAGAAATAAAAACAATTGACTTCACATATTTTTAATAGGCCTGCTATTCAAGCCCCCCTTTTTAAAATAATTTTTGTTGTTGTTATTGTTGTTGTTTTTTGGGCCACACTGATGATGCTCAGGGGTTACTCCTGGCTGTGTGCTCAGAAATAACCCCTGCTTTGGGGAACTATCTGGGATGCTGGGGATCGAACCGAGGTCCATCCTGGGTCAGTCATGTGCAAGGCAAATGCCCTACCTCTGTGTTATCGCTCTGGCCCCAAACTCATGCTCATTAAACAAAAATATTGCTTAATTGCCTCTTTCTCTTTGCTTGTTTTTTTCTTTCTGGAGATGCCCGTGTTTTTCATAAACATGTACTTCTCTCTCTCCTCTGACATTTTTCTAAATAAAGTTGATTCGATAAAAATCTATCTGGTCTCATATAAAGTAAATAAACTTGTAAACAAGTGAAAAACAAAGGTTGGAGAAAAATTATCTGTTATAGAAACAAAAGATTTTGAAAACTATTATTGTACTTCTCGAAAAATAAAAGGAAGCTTAGTAACTTTTATTTCGAAAAATAAAAGGAAGCTTGTTTTTTTCCAAACAAAAAGTGAACTATTTAAATCTTGTTCAATAACTGTTCCAATAATGATTGAAGGGGGGCCAGGCAGTGGCGCTGGAGGTAAGGTGCCTGCCTTGCCTGCACTAACCTAGGACGGACCGCGGTTCGATCCCCGGGTTCCCCATTTGGTCCCCCGTGCCTGCCAGGAGCGACTTCTGAGCGAATAGCCAGGAGTAACCCCTGAGTGTCACCGGGTGTGGCCCAAAAACCAAAAAAAAAAAAAATAATAATGATTGAAAATACACTCAATATTTCAGGATGTGACACCGCTTCCACCCCCAATAATTTAAATAAATGTTTTAAACAATCAATTTTTTAACAGAAAGTATTGAGAACATTGCAGATATAATATATTTTCTGACTTAGAACAGAAAGTTCTAAGTATGGAAAACAGTGGAAAACTAATATATTTTAAATACATAAAATTATATAATAAAGTAATGATACCTATATATCATCATCAATATTACAAGTAATATGCCATTTCTTTATGGAAAAATCCTACGATATCAGCAAAAAAAGAAACATTGCCAGAATCTCAAAGTTGAATTTCACAGAGCCTAAAGACCAAATTTTCAATATACATAATATAAACAACTATCATGGGACAAAACAAGAAAAGTTCAGTTGTAGGAACTTTTCAACAACAATCTACTGTTTTCAAGAGATACATTCAAGCAAAAGGGAATATAGAGTATTTTTTTTTAACATGGAAGCAAAATAGCTTAATTCTACACAAATGAGGAACACATGTGCTCCTTGGGCCTGTATGTACATATTGGCCACAACTCTCCTCTTGAGATGTATACTTTCCTATTGTAATGCTTGACTATGTATAGGGACTGATTTGGCCTTTGGAGAAGCCCCCACGCTCTTTAGTGCTCTCTGTTTCTTATTCTTTCCTTCCCCTTCTCAGTACTTTCCAATAAAGCCTGTTTTTACTTCACTGTTCATCTTCCCCATGAAATTATTTTCTGTAAGGGAAAGTGACAAACATGAAAGCTTGGGCAAAGTAGTCTTCCAAATACCTCTACTGTCATCAATATAAACCACACACACACACACACACACACACAAACACACACACACACACACACACACACACACACATGAAAGGAATATTATTCATTAAGTTAACTCAGAGGGGGTATTTCAGAGTTCTTGAATGTATAAAAGACAATTTTATGTCCCTTAGCAAAAACAAAATCACTTCATGAACTTAAATCTATTAGTTTTCATTAGCTTTGAAAAAAGATGCCAGCTCTACTCCCTAACCTGCCATGGACCCTAAATCCACCCTAAAGAACCACAGAATGAGGAGAAGGGCAAGTGGTGCAGGCTTCTCTTAACTACTAAAGTCCATACTTTTAGTGGCTCCATGTTGATTACCACCATGTTGTCTATGCCACCATGCTAGGTTAGGAGTTTCAATAGCCTCTTCTCTTCCACTTGTACCTTCTTGATTGCCTGGTTTTAGCTAGCAGACTGCCCCACTCTCAGTGTTTCTCTGGCAGTAACCCCCCGAAAAATTTCTTTTAGGTTTTCACATTCAGTGACTGCATTGAGCAGATCAAAATCAATTCAACTGCAAATGACCTAGAGAAACCTAATACCAGACATTGCTCCATCTTTTTCTACTGTGTCATGGTTTCACTGATGAAGCTTGGTCGAAGTAACATTTATTTTGAAAGGCAGAAGTTGACTTGAGTTTCTACTCTGCTGACTATGAAGAGTTGAGATTTGATGAGCTTAGGTTTTGTAGACCTGGCTTGAAAGTAAGCAAGTAAGGCCTTAGACCTGGCAAATTTTTCTCTTTGCTTCTCAATTCTCAGGCCTAGACATTGGGCAATTGCTCTAAAAACCACATGTCGAAAGCCTAAGGTTCAGCTGATTCAGAAAACACAAGTCACATTCTTTGCTTGAGAGATTTAGTCTCAGGAACTTCGGTAAAAAGTATTTTGCTGAGGGATATTCTCTATTCTTTTCCTTTAATTTTTTCCAGACACACTCAGCAATGCTCATGATTTACTCTGGCTTTATTTATGTTCAAGGATCACTCCTTAAGTGTGGGTTTTGTTGACCATATTTGGTACCTGGGATAGAGTCAGGTTGACAAGGGCAAGGCTAGTACTCTATGTACTATCTCATCAACCTTTGCAGTCTTTCATATTCCTGTATTCACCAGTGAATGAACATAATTATAATTAAGCATTATCACATACTTAAAGTTTTTCTCTCTTCTAATTTCCAAAGATCCCTTATGTGCCCTCATATATAACTCTCAGTAGATTTTTTTTGGCTAAAATTGTATCAGAACTGGACTATTAGCATCATAGAGCATGAAATAATTCTAGAACAATTACTATATCACATCATGTTTTTCACAAACTTTGGTATATGCACCTAACATATAATAAATATTTGGTTGTATATATCTCTTAAGTACAACATACATATTTCCCCCTTGAAAATAAGCAATATAATAAAATTATGAGTCCCAAACTTTAACAATCAAAACTTAAAATGAATCCGTTTTACTGGCAGACTAGGGTCAGGGGTGGTGGAATGAATTGTACTCTGGGAACATTGGTGGAGGTCAACACTGATGCCAACATTGGCCCTAATGCTTTGTATATCTGAAACCCAACTATGAACTTTGTAAACCACAATGGTTTTAACAAAATATTAAGAAAGTAAATAATACAAGCATATTAGACAAAATTCAAAAAGATACCAAAAGACATAAGGTGAAATGTAAGACTCTTTCAACCTTTGCATTAATAATTTTTCTGTGTTCTTTTGGAACATCCTATGAATGTGTAAAACCATATATATATATATATATATGTGTGCATATATATATATATATATAGTGATTACAAAGTAGAAATGGTGGTAAAATGCTGTAAAATGTAATACAGGCCAACATTAGCAAACATCTATTTCTTGTACCAAAGAATATAGCTTCTAATATATTATATTAACATATTTAAAATAAAAGATTTAATAAAAATAAAAAGGATTTATTTTTCCCAAAGTAAGACTCACTATGCAAAAGTCCATATAACCTATCAAAGGGATTAATGTTAGAAAGATCATTTTTAATGTAATGTGAGCCTTACTTTGAATCCTAAACCAAAGTAAAATGCTATTAATATCTATATTTATGTCTATCTGTCTATATTAATATCTATCTATATACCTGTACCTATATATCATTTTAAAATCTAAAAAATTTCTATATTTGAAATTTGAAAATTAATACAAGAGAAAATAAGAGAAAGTAGTCTTGAATAGAAGAAGATGCATTGAGAAAGAATTAGTATTATTACAGCTATTATTAATCAAATCTTCAAATATGTATGACTCATTTTCACAATAAGACATAAATTTACACAAAGCAGCTTTTTCCTAAAGTATTATTATGCATTAGTTTTTGAAAAATCATTATTTGATTTTAAGACTTACTTGTTTGATAAAAATCAAAAGAACTAATTTTATATTTTAAGTAAAATTAAATTGTGAATATGATAAGTCATCAATTTGTCTAAATAATTATGTTTTTAAACATATTGATGGTTGTTAACATTTAATTTACATTGTTAATAATAATGAACTTGAATTTAATTATTTTGAGAGATACTTTAAAAGATATTATTTTTGTTGCTCAATCTCAAAAGCATAAAGTATTTAGTGATAAATATTTTGAAATACATTGAAATTTTTCAATTTTTACAAAAGTTGTTGATCTAGAAAAGATATATTTGAGATTGAGATTTTTTTCACTTTTATAAAAGTAGCTATTTAAAATTTTCAAGCTATAGTCTTCAAATTTTTAAACAAAAATTTGCCTTTTGATAGGAACTATGTGTTTTATCATAAAGATGGAACATGATGTTCTGGCTTACATATTCTCTGCAGAAGGAGGTCCTTTTTTGTACTGAATTTTTAGCATATAGTAAAGATCCAGATTGTAAAAAATTAATTTCAGGCATGACAGACTGGAAGTATATATTGAACAGATCTGGGAACAGAAATGATGCAAATGCCTTTCTTCCAGCTTCTGAAAAATTATGTAATGGCCTAGAATTTCAGGATAGACTTCTGAGTAAATCAAATATTCTCAATCAAAAGAAAGTACAACACTTTACTATTGGAAAGCAAAAGTACAAGGTAGTTTCCCATAAGTGATGATTCCATGGACATTGACTGGAAAGATTAGCATCAGGATACTCATATGTGTTTTATTAGTGATGACAACTGAACTAGAATAAAAAACAATTCTTCTGAATGAGCAAGAGCAATAAAAGAAATTGATTCACAAAGGAAGAATAACAAAGAAGAGCTTTAAGAGCCAGATATAAAAATCAATGAGATCATCTAAACTCCACTACATTGCTATTATATTTTAAAGTATTGCACACTTTATTGAGTCACAATTATTGTTAATTACAGTTGTTATCTATTGATTTATATATTGCTATTTCTTCCTCAAAACCATTAAGAATATAGATATAAAAATAAACTGATAAAAATCTGACAGTTGCAAAGTGTAACTGAACAGTGTTAGATGCTATTATTCTAAAATTTGCCATAATGTTTTTATGAAGAATACATCAAAATATAAAAAAGCTAATTAAAACTTAATTTTTGACACAATAAAGAATTAGTTTATTTTATATGTATGTAAATATAATGAGAAAAGAAGACAGTATACAATCTATAGAGTAATTGGATGACATTTTAGAAAGGTTATACAAAGTAAATAATAAACTTATAATTTGTACATAAATTCAATGCAACTCAACAGTGTTTATGAAGAACTTATTGTGTATTAGTTTTTAATTTAAATTGATTTTAGTAAGAGAAAGAATAAGCATCACCATTCTATAATGAAATGACAAATTGCATTATTTAGTAAGTACTACGTACAAACAAAATGTGAGATTTTACATGGGCCAAATTAACTAACATATCCAAAAAGACTCCAAGACAGAGCTATCATTTAAAATAATATGATAAAAGGCCAGATTTCGACAGAAAGCTAATGTGGGGGTAGGGAGGAGAAAAGAGGGAGTTCTTAATTCAAGAATGCAAACAGTATAAATCTATTCTCATTAACTATCTATTAACTATTAGCTATCTAATCTTTAGTTCATTTAGCTCAATAAGTATAGAACAAATTACCAATAAGGGAAAGGAAATGATATTCAGTTATCTAACCCAACTAGCCATGGTCATGATTTAGTTGCTTATGTTAAATGGATTTTTATTTCTATCACTATTTCTATTATTTTACAGGTAATATTGTTTAATTATATATAATATTACTGTCATAATTTTGTCTATAACAGAGAAGGTAGTTATAAATATATGTGTGTTTTATAGAAAAGTTTGAGTGGTCATTCTTTGAAGCAGACCTTTTTGTTTGAAATTAGCTTGGGTCACATCCAGCTGTGCACAGGGATTAAATACTTTTGGATCTTTGCTCAGATATCACGTCTAGCAGGGCTCAGGGAACTATATGTGGTGCTTGGGGTCCAATCAACGTGGGACTTATCCAAGGCAAGAGCCTTACCTGCTTTACTGTCTCTCCTTCCAAAAACAGCTCTACAGAATTTTTTGAATGATCCTCTATAAAATCAAGTCCTTATAGTAATGCATTGGTGAAATTCTAGTCCAGAAAAATTACAATTTAAATGAACATTATCATCTCTTTTATCTGATAAAAACATCCCAAAGAATACAATTTATGCTATGGAAAAACAAAACAGCAAAAATTAGAACTGTTCTATGGGCAGACATTGAGTTAAATGTCTTCTGATTCTCTTCTCTTTCAGTATTTTAAAAGATCCTCTGAGAAAAGTGCTGTCTATATCTTTGAAAAGAACAAACTGAGGGACTGGAGGCAGTGTAGAGTGGTGAGGAGCTTGCCTTGCATTCTATTAACCCTGATTCCATTTACTGTAACTCGGATTATGCCCCACACATTTCTGGGAGTGATCCTTGAACAGAGAAGGAGAATTAAGTCCTGAGCCTAATCCTGAAGTGTCCCTCAAACTAAAACGACAATAAAAAAGAAATAGACTTATTATGGCTCAAAGAACTATATCTGTCAGATTCCAAAGGGTAGTTTGAACTTTAGGTGTTTTTTTAATTTTTATTCTTTTATTATGTGTACTAACAATCATATTTGGTTGTGAAATGTTACTCTGTATGAATGTGTGTATTTGTGTGCAAGTGTATGTCTTATCTATATATGCATATTTGCACTTCTACAGACTTGAAAATTAGACCTAATCTTTAATTTATATGTCTATGGAAGTTTACTCCTGACCATACTAAGCTGAGCATTATGGAATCAATATTTTTGTGCTCAGAATTAGTAGCTCATGAAGACCATACCAAGTGAGTGTAGATAGGACCATGTGATACCAGATTCAAATATGGGGTCATGCACCTGTTAGGCAAATGCCAAACCACTAAAGTAATCTACTAGTCCTTTATTTTTTTTTTCTGCAGAATTGTTTACTATGTGTATAAGAAAAATGTGGCTCCATATTCTCAAATGTACTAAAGACGAAAATCTAAAACTCTTCAGAATTTGAATTTTCTTCATTAACAGAGTGCCTGAAATGCAGAATCTATTTAAAAAAGATTATTTATTTAATACACTAAACCTCATTAAATTTTTTAGTAGAATTGAACTGAAAACAGTTACAAGTACCTTATTTTTATGCTATTTTTATTCATTAATGCCCTCATAGTTGCTTTTAACTAAGAATAATATGTTCTATTCTTTTTATTTTCCTTCATATTTTAAAGTTTGTTAGCAGGGTACTTGCCAATTAATAGCAAAATTATATATTCTGAAAGTGTCAAAGATGAGTCTGGCTAGGAAAATTATTCTAGATTAATAATTTTTATCACAAATCACCATTTATATTAGAAAAAGTAAGAAGGAAATTTCTTTACAGATCTTCTTTTTTCAGTTGATACTAATTAGATTTCTTTAAACCAAGTTATAAGCTCACACTGTTCTGGCTTCATAGTGCCAAGTGATAATCCAATGTGACATACATTTCCTATAGCAATAACATTTTGGCAGATAAATTCCCCAATGAAAAACAACCATTTCTATGCTTAGATGAATTTTTTGATGGAACACAAATGCAAAAAAATAAAGTAGCAGATTGAAAAAAATCTCTTGCAGCATAATGAGACTCTTTTTCTATTTTTATTGAAAGTGTCCAAATCCATAGAGGGTAAAACAGTGAGTATATAATACACAATACATCATAGATACTTCATTGTCCTGGGAAGGTTCCTAGAATAA
This sequence comes from Crocidura indochinensis, assembly GCA_004027635.1. Classification (NCBI taxonomy): domain Eukaryota; kingdom Metazoa; phylum Chordata; class Mammalia; order Eulipotyphla; family Soricidae; genus Crocidura; species Crocidura indochinensis. The sequence continues at coordinate 46,566 of PVKC010000996.1, forward strand.
TTGATTATTATTTACCCTAAAACGGATTCCTAGAAAACGTGCATGCTTTCTCTTCATTATGCAATGCTGTCTTGGACTTGGGTGTCTAGAAATGTGGAAATTATAACACTTTGACATACCATGTAAATGAGGTATCACTGTAACATGCTATTTAAATAAAGTTTGGAACAAACATTCAGTAGAGAAGTTTGGAAAACTTATAACGAGATTACCTCCTAACTTTTTTTTCTAACATTATTCTTGTATTCCCCCAGCCATCTTTTAATTCCAACAAGAAGGTATAGTGTGCCCATTTAGCTCCCTAGTAACAAAGCCAAACATTATTTTATTTTGGCAATTACTAAAGGGCTGAGCTTCATGTTCAGGACTCTCCTTTTATTTACGAAGATAATATTTGACTTGGAAGATATCTGTTTTTCTGTTAAAATTTTTGGAATTGAATATTAATTAAGTCTCAACAAGGTAAAAGTACCGTCTCTGTCACTAGTTATGAAATTGAGGCTAATATAGGTAGGTAGTACAATTTTCTACAATAGTCTACACACTTACCTAAGTACCTACATACTGTTGTCATGATTAATTGCAAAACAAGGATAACTGATATCCAGGGGAGTTTTCATCATTTATTTTTAATGTAAACTTATTTTTAAAATATTGTGACTGTATCAGCATGAATGGCTATGATAAGAAATGCTACCTGTAGACCTAAAATAAGAGGCAAAACAAATTGAAAATTTATCATCCTTGGAAACTAAGTCAGTCTTTGGAACTACATTGCTTCTAGAAGAATGTACATGCTGATGAGTTAGAGACGAATGATTTAGAAATAAATAAGACAGAGTTTAAAGTAAAATTAAATGTTCAGACTGTCTTATTTTACAATATCTGCAGACAGAGTAGATCTTCCAATATATGCATTTATTAAAATGTCTTCATCTTTATACATTTCAAATGTAGCTCGCCAAACTTAGCACAGAAACTTACTCTAAGATCTACGCCAGTGTCCAGTTGGTGGCATGATGAACTCTGATTTCTCATATGTTTTATACTTTATGAATCGCATTTAAATTTCTCCTCACTTCAGTTTTTCTCATACTTCTTTGTTCCTGCAGTTATTTTGAATAAATATTGAATGTTAATGTTTCTTTCTAGAAAAATGAGTTAAATATTTTTAAAAAATGAGATAAATTTACTAGGATCAATGAAATTTCACTAGGTTAAAGACCAGAAAAAGCAAAGAACTAGCCTTAGAAGAATTTGGCAAGGGAGATCCAGACAGTCACTCCCTCAAGAAAAGCCAGTGCATCGCCTCATAAACTATTTCAGTCACAATGTGTTCCCTAAATAGCCTTCTGAAGAATTTCCCAAGGAGATTTCTTCCCAGGGCACTTGGGAAAGGTTTCTTCTATTAGGGTGGGCTTTTGGGAAGGAATGGATAAATGAGACCATTAGGTCAGGTTACTAAAGATAGCCTGCCATATACTTAAATTCTGACAGGGAAAAAATGATAATGAATAAGTGAAAAGTGTCCTTAATAATAGTAGGTAGTTTTCAAACTCAAGTAAGACGGTGCCAAGGGTGATATGGGTTGGATATGGCTTTTCTTATTTACAAGAATAGAAAGGGAAAGGCAATTATCATTTTCATAGTTCATAGGTATCTTCAATGTAGAAAGTCACATACCAATTTCATTTGCCCAAGTATTTTCAATTGATGGAGAAAGCAATAGTATCTACGTTTATTTTAGTTTCCAAATTTGCTTTTTGCCAGTTTCCAGCAGTGCTGGTTAAAAGAAAACTGAAGACCATTGATTTAAATCAGAGTGCATAGGTTAAGTGGTTGCATTTTCTTAACAGAGTTTACCCCATTACATTTTAATGTGCTGTATTTTTCATTTATTTAACAAGCACTGTATTCATTGTCCTTGGTTGTTATTTTATCAAACTGCATTAAAATTCACATTCATATAAATATGTATTCCACATAGAAACATTTCTAGTTTTTTACTTTGATTTTTATTTTGTAATTATTTTATCTCTGTTCAGCAATATTCTTATTCTGTTCTGTGTGTATAATTTCAAAAAATGTTTAATGTTTTTATAATAGGCAATTAGTATTTTCAAATGTGAAAATATATCCCTTTTAGTCCTGTCACCTGATTATTGAACAGAGAAGTACGTCTCTTCACAGTGAGCATATTTTACAATGAGAGAATTCTGAATTATAACTTATTCTCTTGGATCCATAAATGGCCATATGTCTCCTGTGAGCAAAGGAAATCATCTCTTTTTCTACAAATGTCCACAAACAAGTTTTGCATTTTCTATCTCTATCTTATGATAGTTTGAATCTAAATAAAACTCAGAAAGTGTTTCTTAGATTTTTATTTATTGCTTGAACTAATTATGTGTTTATGTCAAGGGCTAACAAATTATGTCATGATTTAATAAATTATAAAAACCAAAATTTATTTTTTATTTTTTTAATTTGTTAGGTCTGAATGTATTTTTTTAATTTCATGCTTATATATACTAAATAATCATTTCATTATAACTTACACAAAGTTGATGGATTTATTTTTATTTTTCACAAAATGCTCTCAAACAGTATTGAATAAATCCAATATTTTTCCATTAAGTTCAGGGTAGACTGCAAGAAACATGTTTACTCCTTTCATTTTACTAGCCTGGGGAAAAAATATGTTCTTCCAACGCTAGTTGAGATTTAATGGATATATCTGAAATATATTTTTGATACATTTTAATTAATAAAACTACTGTAGAGTAGCATATGAAGCATTAATATGTAATATCTTTATAAGCATTAAACTTGTAATTTCCCTTAAAATTTATATTATATGATATCAGTTATAGTAATAATAATAATATTTAGTCTATAAAGGATTAGAGAATTTTAATTGACAATGTTCATAACTACTTGATTTATAATCATATATTTTAAAAAATAAAGAATCAGTTGACAACTAATTTTAAAATAAATTGATTCTGTTAAAATATAATTTAAGTATTAATATTTTACTATATACTAAAATGTATATTGTACATGTGGCAAAGTAAAGAGTTAAGTATTGCATTTGTTAATATAATAAATTTATTAATCTGAGTAATCCTATCATTAAAGAAAGGCAAATAGATAATCTGAAAAAATATATATTCATAAGTACTATGTGAACATGTAGAAGAATAAACATATATACAAGAATTTTATGCAAAATATAAATACTGCTAGAGTGGGATAAAACAGAAACAAAAACATTTCAAACATAGTTAAAGCATTCTCTCTTGAAATAACTAAATCAATATATCATGCAATATTATAAATTTAATATTATTAAGTTTTACTTGTGGGTTCAGGAGAACTTATTGTACATTCATCGAGGGCCTTATGTTTAAAGTGATTTATAATTTTAAAAGAATTATTAAATAATTTTCAAGAGAAATAAAAAAATGGCCAACTGAATAAATATTAGTGTGTTTCAACATAATAGTAATCAGAAAAGTTCAATTAAAAGAAATATCATTAGAATTGACAAAACGTTACCAGGTATTTTTAAATGTTGGTTGTCCCATGATAGCCATATTAGGTTAGGATGACAAAGTAACATTTAAACAATGGTCTTGGAGTGTAAATTGGTGTAACCTTTCTGAAAATCCATTTGGCAGCAGGTATAAAGAGCATGAAAATGTTCTGTTCACTTTGATCTAGTAATTCCATCTCTAGGAATCTAACCTAAAGACAAAGGACCAATAAAAGTATCAGAAAATTATATGTTTATTATTCTATTATATATTATAATTTATTTAATGAATATTTATGGATACTCTTCTTTTAGTCTGACATTGCACTGACTACTGAATCCTATTGGGGATGAAAAATAGAGATTTTAAGTGTTTATTCAAAGCATTTTACTAGTCATAATAAATTAAATACAAGGTAGTCATCCAACAATAGAGAAGATATTATTTTAAAATATTTATATTCACATAAATGGATTTATAATCTAAAGAAAATGATCATATCTATTGAGAAGTTACTCTTAGTGGCCATTATATACATCATCTCATTATTTCCTTAGTTTTATACTGAGGTATCATGATTACAATTCTGTAAATGCTAGTTTCCTGAATATATTGCCCCAACACCACACCCAACACCAGAGTGACATTCCCTTCACCAACCACTCAGAAAACTACTTTATCCCCCTCTCTGCCCTACAACTGGGTGATCTCAATTTTATAGACCAATTTTATTACCTTTGGTCATTTGTTGTTCCCATGATAAATTTCTTTATATGAGCATCATAGAGATATTTTCTGTATTCCATTTCATAACCACAATAGCAATAACATTATGTACTGTATTAATTTTCTAATATTTTCTTTACAAAGTACCATAACCATACTGAATTAAAGTAGTAGTTTCTTCTCTTAGAGATCTGTATATAGCTTTGACCTCTGTCAAAAATCAAAAATGGTTTATCATTTTCTAAACTTAGGAAACAGCAGACTATATTCCTTCCGGAGTTATTAAGGGACAGTCTTTTTTCTTTCTTTTTTTTTTTTAGCTTCTTTCTAGACTTTATTCTTCAATTTGTAATTTTTCTCTATCTTCAAAGTAAGGAAATTCAGGCCAATTGCTTCAAACACTATCATCTTCTTGCCTTTCTTCCTCTTCTGTTACTTTTAAGAACTTGATGGCTAGTTATGATCCAACTGAAAATTTCTGAACATATTCTTCATTGCACATTCAGATGATTAACAACTATGATCACATATTCAATTTTCATTTCCATTTGCAATAAAACCTCACATAATAACAAATTTCGGTTATTATGATTCAGTCATCTTTGGAAGACCAGATCACTACTCTCATGGATTGCTATAATTTTTAGCTTCACTTTATATGAAATAGAGGGGAAAAATCTGTTCATTATTTTTTACAAAAATGCCAAATGCAAATACAATATTAAAACTCAGTTAAGCAACTCAACCTATGTCTAAATCCTAAATAGTCAATAGAAAGTGTACAGAGAAAAGATGTGAAATTGTTCAAAGTGAAGCATTTGCTGCTTAGTCCTGAGCATATTGGTTTGTTTTATTCTGCTTCTTTGCATGTGTGTACAATATTTGTATTTTTCTCAATGAGCAAAATTATGCCCTTTTCTATTGTTAACATAGTAAAGCTAGCTCATTTCCAAGTATTCCTTTCTCAAGTGTATCTAGGTTCTAAATGACAAGAAGTGGTGTGTTGTGCTGTGTTTGCGTGTGTGTGTGTGTGTGTGTGTGTGTGTGTATGTGTGTGCATAAAGGTGAAGCCAAACATAATTATATCCTCATTGGCATCATATGTCAGAGAAACAGAGAGAAGCTACAGAAAATATTCCAGCTTTCTCCTTCTCATTCCCTAGTCTTTGTCTAGCTCTCTTTTCTGACTGAAAAAAAATTATATGTTGAGACAACCCAAATCTCACAAAAACAATAGATATGAAGAGTCAATTACCTTTCATAAATTTTCACATTTGTCTCCCATTTGTGATCCAAAATTTGCATCTACATATGCAAAGTTTCTATATTTTGATGTTGAAACCAATGCTTTCACCTGGGTCAGATTAGTTTACTTCGGTGTTATGATTTTTACTTTGGAACATTGACATTCCTAGCATCTCACAATGAATTGAACCCTAATTTATATTGCATGCTCCTTTGTTTTAGCATACACAGTGCTTTCCATTCCCTCTCTGAATCCTAACTGGTGCAATTATTGAAACCAGAACTGGGTTACTCTTACATAAGAATGAAAATATGTGGCAATCAATTTAAGAAGTTGCAAGGGCACTAAGTAAGCTGTTAGTGAAGACTAGAAGAAAAGAAAAACAGAAGGAAAAAAAAGAAAGAGAAAATTTCCAGTTTGTACTCCACATCCTCTTTTATACAAGGTGCTTCTATGGATTTTAAGGACATTATTTGAACAATAATTCTTTCTCAGCCTTCTAACTTGTTTTATGATTTTTGTGTATGCACTAATATGAGTAAACAGCAGCAATATTCTGATGTTTTAGGTCAGTTATATCAATGGGAACATGAATAAATTGCATCAAAATAGAAATGTCAATGGGCTTACCAACTATTTTTCAAGTATTGAAAGAGGATAAAATATTAAAGAGCTAAAATATGTACATTTTTCAATGGACAACAAAGAATGAAAAATCTCAGAGAAAATATACTTTGGCCCAATTAGTGCTAGAGTATTGGTAGAAGTAGGAGAAATAGGAGCAGGTGAGGTTTGCCTTACTTACTTGTGGTTGATACAGGTTTGTACAGCTAGATAAACACCTCTAACCCTCCAAAAAAGGATAGAATATTGTGACCCCAGTTGATCTCTAAATTTTTTAGACTAATGCTATTACTCACCATTCTTCCTCCTTTAATTGGACATGTTTAATTAATTTTTTTTGGAGGGGTCACAACCAGCGGCACTCAGGGGTTACTCATTGCTCTGTGTTCAGAAGTCACTCCTGATGGGCAAGGGGAACCATATGGGATGTCGGGATTCGAACCACCATTGGTCCCGAATCAGCTGCTTGCAAGGCAAACGCCCTTCCGCTGTGCTATCGCACTGGCCCCTGGATTTTTCTTATGTTGAAAATAGTTTAAGATTATTCTGGTGTGAGGATCACCAAACAAACTACGTGCAGAAACTGAAAGAAAAGAGAATGGCAGTCAAAGGTCATGTAAATAGACGATCTGGTTCAGGTGTCAATATCTGCAAGACCGATGTGCATAATAAGAGATGAATTTTATGTAGATGTGAGAACCATGGCAACATCATTCCATCTATATTCATCTATGTGAGCATCAAATAGGCAGAAAATACTATCATATTTTCCCTTTCCATACTAAATTTATTATCTACCAAATTATGACCAAAATAAAATGATTGTTTTATTTGAGTCACGAAACTTTGAAATAAAATAAACATTTAACTAAGATGGTGTTTAATATGTACATATTTTAAACATTTACTAATTACATATTTATATATAAAAACAAACTTATGAATATTTATTTCCCCAATTGGCTAGATTATTTTAAAAATTTTAAATAATTGGGGTCCGGGCGGTGGCGCTGGAGATAAGGTGCCTGCGATATCCTAGGATGGACCGCGGTTTGATCCCAAGGTTCCCCATATGGTCCCCCGTGCCTGCCATGAGCGACTTCTGAGCTAATAGCCAGGAGTAACCCCTGAGCGTCACCGGGTGTGACCCAAAAACCAAAAAAAAAAAATTTAAGTAATGTAAAGATGTTAACATTTTAATGCTATAATTAAAAAGTATTTATTTAGATATAACTCCTATAATGATACCTTCTATTTTATTTCTCTTATTATTAAGACTGAAGTTTTCACTTTTTCCATATCCTCTTAACTCTATCTAATTCACCTGGCATTCCTCACAAACTGACCACCTTGTGATATGGTTTTAAGATATGTAATATTGCATTAAAAGATTAGGGGACTAAATAATGTATTTCATAATATACAAAGATATTTTCCCTGAAGCATACGAGTCTTAGAGTCTACACAATTGACTTTTATAAACATATAACTTTTGTACAAGATTGACAAAATATTTCATAAAGGAATTCAGAAGAGAATGTTTTTGCTATAACATATAGAAAAGTACAAATGTAGGAATTTTAATTCAAATAAAATTGGGATATAGAGACTAAAATAGATTCCCAAATCTACAACCACCAGTATAGCATGATCTTCATATGTTATATCTTCAAGCTCCTTTCAAGGAGTTTTGATAATGATGAAACATTAGTAATTATTTGTTGGAAAAATTATTGAATGAAATTTTAATTTATTCTACTAAATTGTAAGAAAAATGAATTCTACATTCATTTCTATGCAGAATAATATTTTGACAGTAGTATTTTACTACCAATAACTGTGGATATAAAAGCTTACCTAAAAGCCATTGTGACAGTTTTAGGTAAAGTTTTAAAAGTCTAAATTTTCATTAAATATAAGAGAGGACATAACTCACCAAATATTACAATACTATAATGTTTTCCTATTTTCTAGAGTAATGCAGCAACTGACTTCACCGTGTAGTTTTATCAAAATATAGGTTACAGGTTCTACATTTCCTCCTGATATTAGAATACATAATCATCAGTTTATAGCCTGATTGAAATAAAAGAGAATGAGAAATAAAAAAAAAAAACAGAGCACGAGAGAGGAAGGGCAAGAAAGATATTATCTAATTTAGAAGAGAGCTATGAAAACAAAAGATTAGAATAAGTCCTTGATGTCACTGAGATAAATTGTTCACCCTTTTATGTTCTACATCATGACTTCTAACACATTCACAACTTGTATGTGTCATATGGGCATGAGCTATTTCTCATCCTCCCACTCATACTTCCTTCCTAATAGCAAGTTGTTCCAAAATATCTTGTCAGCACCCTTTGCTGCTGCTTGAAGACAAACAATTTGGAAACCCTTAGGTCTTTGCAAAAGAAAAGAAAAATATAATTTTGTTTTATTTTCATTGTGAGGCTATGTCAGAATAATAGATAATATCAGTACTACATGAATGCTTAAATTAAGTTCATACAAATACAAACCAATTCTTAATAAGATTTAAAGTGTGAAATAAATATTAGCTATAAAAACAATTCTCCAAATTATATATATTTCTTAATTTTTTTAAATCTCTTTTTTCACAGTTTTTTATATGATTCTTCTTCATAAAACCCATTAAGAGTGATGAGTTCTGGGCAAAAGAAGATATCTCAAAGACTTTAATGCATTCTAGTCACTCATGATGCTCCCATATCATTTGACCAACTAAGCATTACCAGGTACATAGTCCTGGTGACACTGAGAACTGGTCATTTTGAGAAGCATTGCACTATTAGTCTGAATTATTAGTCATCCAGTCTGCACAGATTGGTCTAAGGAATATGGCCCGAGAAGAAGTTGAGCCTCTCTGAATTCTGCTTGAGAGCATCTACTACTTAAAAAATTAATGAGGGGGCAAAAGCAGTGGCACAAGCTGTAGGGCATTTGCCTTCCACGTGCTAACCTAGGATGGACCGAGGTTTGATCCCCAGGTGACCCATA
>PVKC010000997.1:0-55760 GCA_004027635.1 Crocidura indochinensis
GGATAGAGAGAGAGCCGGAAGCAGGATCCACCCATACTACACCCTGGGCTTTTCCCACCCCAGATCTAGGGAAAAGGCAGGAAAGCTTGGGACCCCAAAGAGGGGGCTCCCCCCCCCAACCCACCTGGTTTGACCACCTGGGCTGCCACCCCAGGAGGCCTGGAGGCCGGGGCCGAAGAGGGGACGCTAGGAGCCTGTCGAGACCCCCAGCCCACCCAAGTTAAAGAGAAGGCCGTCTGCATGAGACCTCCCGAGCCCATGCTGAGTAGACCCTGTCTCCAGCTCGAGAAAGGATAGAGAGAGAGCATATTATTTTTGATTAAATATACAAATTGTACAATGTTCTACAATAGATTATGTTAACCTCACCATTTTTATGACTAGTAAGTTCCTTGTTTAATGAAATATTGCTCAAATCAAAGTAAATGTATAAAACTATTTGTCCGAAATTCTCATATACTGTGCAATTATTTTAAGATGTATATTAATTTTCCTCTCTAACAGTGATTTCATAGCCAAGTGTTCTCATTATGTTTAACTTATTTTTCATTTTACTATCTTATAAGTCCATTGTTAACTAGCTTAACAATGGAAATATATAGTTTTCTATACAATTTTAGAAACACTTTATTATAACTAATTAATTATTCAATACCAGCATTAATTTTAATTTACTTTTAATTTTCCAGGAATATTTAATAATTAAAATGATTAGTTGGTAAATTTTAAAGTCAAAATTTCCTTTGCTACAATAATTGCCTAATTTTTCAACTCTTCTGTTTATAAACATTAAAAAGAAACAGAATATAGTCTTTGTTTTATAATTTTTGCAAATAAAAATGCCTTCAAACTCTACTCCATAGTAGAAGTTAATTAAAACTGCATTATTTTTTTCTCAGCTACCAACAAATAGTTTTGACATAGCTTATTAGATTTGTAATTAGTGTAATTTGACTTAATTAGCTTCTAAAACCTTGATTATGGTATATATTTACCCACTATGATAACTGTAACATTAGCATAGGACAAACATTGACCATCCCCCTGGCCAATGGGATTAGTTCTATCCTTTAGGTTACTTACATGAATAAAATTATGAAAATAATTTAAGGAGCTACCAGTTTTCAAAGGAAACATTTTTAAAAAACATGAAGATTAGGTCTTAACTAATGAATACTCATGTAATACCGAAACATATCTTATGTGCACTGAAAAATAATTTAGAATTGGAAAAATTTAAATATCACAGAAATTGTATGACAATATGGTACAACCTATCCTACTTGCAGACCAAATCATTTTAGTCCATTTAGTAATAGCCAATTACAGGTTACTCAAGAGACATGGATCTGCAAATCAGCTCATATTTTACTGAGTGACTGTTTCTCATGTACTTTTGAGCTATTAACTTCATTACAGTGCTGCACATGGATTCCACTCATCTATGCTGTAATTGCTATAAATCATGTATTCATTTGCCATTATTTATTGCCTACTATAAAGAGTTTTAATAATATTTAGAGGGCACTGCAATAAAAGCAATCATTTATTGTGTCTGCTTACAGGGTCACTCAAGGTTTTAAACAAAAGCCAATGTCACTTCCTAATCTTTTAATATTCATAAGGTAACATATCTTACAAATGATACAACATTATTTATAAATATTTCCTGGACAGGAATATAAAAGCACATATAATTCTTTCCCAGGAAAAGCAGTCAGATTCTGTGGGGCAAACAGAGATGTGTCCTTTAGCAAATACTGTTTCTAATTGTCTGTGGTATTGTTCATATTACTTGACCTCATTATCCAATATCATTTACAAAGAGTTTACCTTGATACTTCAGCAAGGGATCTACTTGAGTATTTATAAAGAATTCTGTGCTTTCTTTTCTTCATCTCCAGAGGAAGGAAAATAAGAACTGGAATCAAGTCCTATTTATACCATTCATTACTTATGTAACTTGACAAATGAGTTATTTGCTATAAACTCTTCCTTTTAAACATAAAATGATAAGTTAATATTTGGTTCTTTAATTTATTTGAAGATCTCTTTAAGAATTTTATAAAAAAAAAAAGCCTCTTGTAGAAAGTAATCCTATTGTTTCATTGGAAACAATACCACCTTGCAAGAAAGAAGGAAATACTTTTCCTACAAACACCACACCCATATAAAATTAAAAAGATCATGGAAAAATTAGACAATATTGTCAGGCAGTTATATAAATTACATATGTTATTTTTATTTATTTTCAACCTCCCCCTATTTTTTATTTTTTAATTTATTCGACTGCAATCTCAGTTTTTTTTCTAAGCTATCTCCAATGCTGGGATTCTAAAAGTGGCATAATAAAATCTATTTGTTCTTTTGAACTCAGTGTTAAAATTTTTCATTTTAGGACTGATACAATGCATCTGTAGCTCTTTATCAGTCTCTTTTTTTTGGGGGGGGCGATTACACCCGGCAGCACTCAGGGGTTACTCCTGGCTCTATGCTCAGAAATCGCCCCTGGCAGGCACAGCAGACCATATGGGATGCCAGGATTTGAACCACCGACTTTCTGCATGCAAGGCAAATGCCTTATCTTCATGTTATCTCACCGGCCCCTCTTTATCAATTTCTTATACTTAAAAGCAAGTGCATGTCCTTTCTAAGTCATGTAATTGTTCATATGAAGTAATTTCAATTCCTTTAATAACTGCTTATGAGACATGATTTCATTTACTGGTATATCTTAGCCAATGCATTGTGAATAACAATTCTGCTTGAAAGTACTTAATTGAATGCAACTTGCAAAAATGGAATAAAACCCAATTCAAGTAACATTGTATTAAAATACTATATTTTAATGTCTATCATTAAAACATGTCTATATGCTATATTAAGTTTTTATCACTAAAAGCTTATTTAACGTTTACCATACAATTATTTTTATAATCATATATCTACTGTGTGAGAGCTGTTCTCAGTGCCAGAGTTACAAGGATTAAGAAGTAAAACAAATATAAAGGTTATATTCTACTTTAAAAATAGGTCTTTTAAAAAATAGGTCTTTTAGGGGCCAGTGTGATAGCGCAGCCATAGGGCATTTGCCTTGCACGCAGCTAACCCTGGGCAGACCTGGGTTCTATCGGCAGCATCCCATATGGTTCCCCAAGCCAGGAGCGGTTTCTGAGCGCATAGCTAAGAGTAACCCCTGAGCGTCTTGGGTGTAGCCCCAAAACCACCCCCCCCACACACACACACATATAAAACAAAAAAGAAAAAAACACAAACCAAAAACAAAGCAAAAAATGGGTCTTTTAATTTGATAACTTGATACATATCCTGTTGAATCACATAGACATTATTCTGGGGATCCCGAAGTGTTTATTGTACAGAACTGAGGCTGTCATATTAATTAAAAGGACACTGGTGGCTTAGAAGAAAAACTAATCTGAACACTTCAATAGTGATCACTCTAAGCATATTGACAGATCTGAAGTCACTGCTGAAGGCTTCCTCCAATATACCAACTCTCTCAGAGATATGCAAAGTTGCACTCATAAGACTGTGTGCTTTACAATACTGCTATTTCTCTTGCACATAATTCCAATACCAGACCCAGCACCAGCGAATCACCTCTTTCCCCAAGGAACCTATTCCCTTCCTGCTAATTCACATCCCCTCCAACAACCTAAAAACTCAAATCTGTGCATTGGTTCTCCAGTTATGTTGTCTTAGGATTTTTGTTGCTACTTTCTTGTTTTTCTTTAAATACTAATAAGTTCTACATTATTAGCAAGATCATTCTGGATCTATTGATTTCCTTCTAACTAACTTCACTCAGGATGATATTTTCTGGCTCCACGTATGTTAATGTAAATTACATGATTTTGTTTCTAGTTTGAGCTTCCTGGGATTCCATTGTGTCTGTGTATGTGTGTATACTGTTTCTTCCTCAAATTCACCTTTCTTTTCTTCAGGAGTTTCAATGATTCTTATATTACTCAAATATCTGGAACACTCTAATTTTGCCTATTGTACAAAAATATGAAATGCTCCAAATTGTCCTGTCATGCATATGCAGGTTTTTATGTCAAGAATCAAAATTATCAGATGAATAGCCGAGATTATATTAAACTGTCTCTCATATAAGAAACTGCTTTTTAGAAATAAGAATAAACATTTTAACAAGACAGATGAGGTCTTAAAGACATATATAAAAAAGAATAAGCAAATAGAAGAAATATCACTTTTCATAAGAAATCATCAGGAATAGGAACAGAGAAATAGCCCAGAGGGTAAAGTGTTTGCATCATATGTGGTTGATCCTGCTTAAATCTCTAACATTATATATGATCCCCTCAGCACAATCATGAGTGTTCTGCCAGAAGCCATTTCTGAGCATAGAGCACCTGTGTGCTAGCCCCTAAACACCACCAGGTATATTCTAAACAGTCCTCATTCCCCAAAATAAAACCCCCAAATACTCCTCAAAACAGAGAACAAGAACATATTAATAGATAAGGAAGAAAAAGGTAATGAGGAGAAATAGGAAAAATAAAGAAAATAGAATGCATAATAAATTCTTTAGTAATAGATGTATTCAAATCAGATAGTAATTCTACATGTGATACATCTCAAGATATTTTTAGTTTGTTACATCTATATTACTATTGCAGTATGTCTCTTCTTTCTTTTATTAGGGTAGGTAATTTAGAAAGATTGCATTTAAAAGTTCCAAGTTATAAATATTTCTATCAGTAATAACTATTTTAAAGCAGAAGAAGTAAAAAATTATGGAAATGAATACTTAAAACCTAGGTGATCTATTATATTGAATGATAGTATTTTTTCTCCTAATCTCAAGCCTTTTTCTCTGAGCTAATTTGAGAATATTTAAAATTGACTTAGTGTCAAATTTAAAATTTTGACTTAGTGTCAAAATCATAAACAACTCTAAACAACAAGTGTAATTTGCAAGTTTGGAGAGTAACTTCAGGGCTAACAATTTCTATTAGACCCTATCCAAATTGGTACTTGAACTTTTTGCCTTAAGCTGATTTGACTTTTGTAATCCTTCTGTCTCTTCAACAGAAAGAGCTGACTCTCTTAAAGCTTACTGTACTGAGTACATGCTTCTCATGCTGATGTTACAGCTTTTTGGATATTCCATTTTATTCCTGAATAAAATACTGTGTAATAATAATCTCAAATAATTTTTTGTAATCTGTAAGTACAAACAAAAGTTTGCTTCATCGGTCAATTTACAAATACAGCAGACAATTAAGTTTTCTTAATTTCATAAAACTCAGCCCACCTGGCCTGACAGAAAACCAGTGTGGTACATATATAAATCATTTTATTCGAGTTGGTGGATAGAGAAAAGTCTTTTATCAGTTCTTGACTGATAAAATGACTCATTGATATTACCCAGGTTGCAATTAAAGCATAGTAATATTTATTCCTCTACCTTCCTAAGCATCTCAAGCTGAAAAATTGCTGAGATATGAATGTACTAGGAAGTTATGCAGCAATGGACCATTAATTATCTTTTGAATTGTTACCTGCCACATCACACACCCTTCTTTATCAAGATCATCTCATTTTTCCTGTTCATATCATCATTTCTAATTTTCATTTCTTTTTTTTCATCAGGCTAAATGTAAGTTATAATTTCCTTGTGAGGAAGCATCTGTCAGGGAGTCCATATCTCTTTTGACATGTTTACACACCAAGTGAGTTTTGCCAATAGTTCACAAGGCATTTGACCTTCAACCTCCAGTAGTGCATTGTGGTGAAATGTCAGGCCCAGTGAGTAAAAATCAGAAGCAGTAATTGCTCAAAAGTTTGCATACAACTGTCAACACGAATTAAAACTGATGCCAGGGAAAACCTAGATTCCTGGATTGTAACTTCATGAACTACCTTTTCCTTCAGAATTGGTCAATTCTACCAATTTGCCTTAGTCTGGAAGAAAACCAATGGGCTATTGATTTTTTTAAAATCTATATGGAAAGAAAAGACTTAGCTGATTGGGTGGAATCTACTTAGTTAATTATGTTTCAGGTTTCTGGAAAATATATACAAATGTGTCTATGTATACATGATGTGCAAATACCTATTTGTTTTACATAATTGCAGGGTTTAGACAACAGCTAGTGATACTGAGAGCCTATTTCTGGCTCTTTGCTAGGGATCACATCCTGCTGATGTGATATATGAAATACTGGATCAAATAGGTTGCATGTGCAAAGCAAGTAGCTTATAATATCACTCTTGTCTAATTCTGTATAATTATGAGGATCCTTCAAGTTCTAAAATAGTTTTTTTATTATGTCAATACTGTTTTTCAAATGAATTGCATTCAAGTATAAAAATTTTGGCTTCTATTTTCTATTTTCAGAAAAATTAAATAATGGATAAACCTTATTAGTAATGTTTCTAAATTAATGTAATGTTTTGTAATGTTTACAAAACTAGGTTGTATTGCTTGTAGGGAGAAGCACACTTAAAAATATCT
Organism: Crocidura indochinensis; assembly: GCA_004027635.1. NCBI lineage: Eukaryota > Metazoa > Chordata > Mammalia > Eulipotyphla > Soricidae > Crocidura > Crocidura indochinensis. The sequence goes on from PVKC010000997.1 coordinate 6,506, forward strand.
TAATTTGGGGGCCCGGGAGATAGCATGGAGGTAGGGCGTTTGCCTTTCATGCAGAAGGTCATCGGTTTGAATCCCGGTGCCCCATATGGTCCCCAGTGCCTGCCAGGAGCAATTTCTGAGCGTGGAGCCAGGAGTAACCCCTGAGCGCTGCCGGGTGTGACCCAAAAACCAAAAAAAAAAATCTTAATTTTTACATATTTAAGACAAAATCATCACATCTCCTTTAATGTTAAAGTAAAATCATGTGATCTTTATGAAATAGAAACTTCAATTTTTAGTTACTTACATGAATTACTTAGTGTTTATTTATTACTTAAATGAATAGATTAAACATAATAAAAATTAAATGAGTTATTAGGCAATTTTAACTTAAAGTTAAATATTCCTATTAGATCAGTCGTAATTCTCTAATGCTTTGTTTTTATTTTTGTCAAGTTCATTTAATATTCTGTTTACTCTAACATTGTAATACATGACTTCCTCACACAATAATTTAATTGATTCTTTATTCTTTTCTTGAAAAGCAAAAGAATTATTATTAGGCAATATTACAATAAGCTAAACCAATTACCTTCTAAAACTATCTTAATGTAGGCAAAATACAGGAGTCATCATTTTAGTATAGTGAGATTTATTAAAACTGCAATTTAAAGCATAAATTGGGCTTCTTAAGTACTAGTCTCTTCCAATTGAGGTTCAATTAATATTTAATAAATAAAAATCCAAAGTGTCATATGTTAGAAGATTGCTATAAAGAAACGAATAGTACCCCATAGTCCATTAGATTTTAGCTGTAAAATATAGTCACTCAAATTCAAAATATGAACTGTAACTGCTACTTTGATTTTTTCCCACCTACTTTTCCTTAACCTCTTCCATTTGTAGCTGCTACTTTTAAAAGTGATAGACCCACCAAATAATTTGAAAAATTGTTTCCAGTCCATTAATTTTAAAATGGTGAGGAAATACTGAAAAGAAAACTAATATGAACTCCAGACTTTGATAAATCATGACACTCAAGTTACTAACATGCTATTCAAAATCTTGGAAATGTTTCACTAGTCATTTTTCTAAGGAGATAGTGGATTGTGTAAATCAGATATTTTTTCTCCTCTCAGGGATAAGAATTGGTTTTGTCCTTAAATTCTGCTCACAAAGATGCACTACAATAAAAGTATAATTTCTCTTGTCATTGACTGGCCTATATATTAATAGTAGGTGCATAATTTTTACCAAAGGAGTAAAAGAAAGTAAGGCATATATTTTATCATCAACTATTTTTAACTACTTGTTCTTCATTGGAATTAGATTAAGTATCTAATAATTTGGAAAGTCTCAAGAATTAGAAAAAGAGCTTTATAAAACAAACCAAAATAATGTCATCTAAATGAGTTTTATTTTCTATTCATGAGCTTATTAAATTATGAACTTCAAGTATTATGAATAACAAACAACACAATAACTTGATTGCAAAATGCATACCTGATCAATTGTATAATCATACCAAGTAATAATTTACCAAAGAATGCTTACATCTTAACAGTTGATTATAAAATTATAATTTCTTTAAATTTTGATGAACCATTATATATTTCCACTATATATAGTGTGTGTGAGTATAAATTTCTGTATTTTCACCATCCATATTAGAGAGTTTCATATTTTCTACAATTCAGTGATTTCAGGAATAACAATTTTGTAGTTCCAAATACAAAAGGTTGATAGCAAGATATACCCAGATAGAAAGTGACTTTTAAAGACAGTGTTAAAAATGAGCCAATTGATTATTTTACTTGATGTACCATTATTGACAATAATGATCATGACAGTTTTATGCATACCATATTCCAACAACACGCTTCTCCACCGATGTCTGCTTACTTCCACTATGCTCCTAGTACCCTGTCCCTTCCTATCTACCCCTCACCTATTCACTCCCTGCTCTTAGTATGAAAGAAAACATTTTGAAATGTTTTTATAATACACCTTAAGAATACCTAATTATCACAAAGTGCATCTTTATTATATGCCTTTATAATAAATGATATTGTCTCATTTAATCAACACAATCCTTTTCACAAGCACTATTACTCATTTAATATGAAGAAACTGAAGCATTCACTTATGACTTGCACAAAGTCACACTTTGTGATTATAAAAACTGATCTGAACTTTATTTTGCCCATTCTTGTCCTTATTGTGTTCAATAATCAAATCAAGACATGTACCACACACAAAGTCAGTAACTGCAAGAGGAACTGTAACAGCAACCCAGATTATAGATTCAGAAATAGGCTGTCTGGAAGTATATTCCAGCTTTGCTACCTAAATAAATCAGTTTGGAAGCATTTTCCCTAACCTTCCCTCAGGCAGATAAAAGTCTCTAGCTCCTGAGGTTATGGCAAAAATGAAATGAGTAGTAAATGCTTAAAATAGTCTCTGGTATGTAGGATATTATCAGCAAACTATATTATTACACACACCTTCATTCCCAAAACATTTATCAGCCTTAAACTAAGTGTTCAGTTTTTGCTGGTGGGAACTATAAGCAACAGTGTCTATAATGTTTCTCAATCTTTTTTTATTTTTAGCCCTCTTGAAACTTTATTTCCTTCCTCCCTTCCTTGCTGTTCTACTGGTTGGCCTTCTAGTACCATGCCTTGCCAGTCTCCTTTAAGGATGTTATTTTCCTATGTGTCCCACTTGTGCTATCTTGGGGACCATATATTGGTCATATTGGTCACTTATGCTAACTTGACCATTTATTGCTATTCATTGAGAAAGGCTGATTTATGTTATCAACAATATAAGAATCAGGGAAACTTGTACATTATTATATACATTTAATAAGGCTGGAAATGTATTTTTCTAGAAGTTTAGAAAACAATGTAACAGTAGAGAAGATGGTGTATGTATAAGATGAATTTAAATATAATTTGTAAGAATGCTTAAAATTTAGCAAGGCTGAAAGAAAGTTGTGATAAGCAAGTTATTGACTTGGACAAACAAAATAACAAAATAATGATATAATCTTAAAGCCCCTCCCCTTCTAGGATTATTCATCCTTCTAGAGAAGGTTTACTACCTTTGTCTCTCTGTATGCATTTATAGATGCAAAAGTAATAATAATAGGTCTCTATTCTTAAAGGGAATATTGAGGTCAGATTTTTATTTTTAATTTATATTGATAACAATACTGTTTATCATAGGGTCTCGGGCACAAACTTGCCAGTACCACATCTTCCACCAGACTATCTGCTTCATTTCATCACTCCCAGCATCTCCCACTGTGTTATCTCCCACTGCACCCCTGACAATAATATATTTCATGCCAAAAACAAGTTTTTAATTCTGCTGACTTTGGCATTTGCTATTTCTTTACTGTTACTTTATACCCCAGATTTTATTCTGTATCTATATCTTTTTTTGCTTCAGTTAGCCTAATACTCTTCAGTTCTAACCATGAAACAGTAAACTGTATAATTTTAACTTTTCTTTATAAAGGAGTATTCCATTATGTGAAGTACTACAGTTTCTTTATCCAATCATTTATTTTTAGATACTTGGGTTGCTTACAAGTTTTAGCTATTGTGAATAGTGCTGCAATAAACATAGAAACACTAATGTCTTTTCTTACTAGAATTTTTTGGCCCTTGGGTTAGATGCCAAGAAGTAGAATTACTGGGTCATACAGAAACCTTAGTTTTTTTTAAAAAAGGTCAGCATTGTTTGTCAGAAAAGATAGACCAATGAACCTTCCCACCAGCAGTGAATGAAGGTTCCTTTTTCCCACAGAAAAAGTTAAACACGAGGTTCATTTTGTTCACTGTAATGTGCTCCAGCTTCAGTAGTGTGAGATGATATCACATTGTTGTTTTGACTTGCATTTCCCTGATGATAAGCAATTAGAGCATTTTCATGTACCATTTAGCTAGCTCTGTCTATCATCTATCTATCCACCTATTATCTATGTATCTACCTATCAATCTATTCTAAAGTCCCAATCATAAAACAATACAACTAAGATTTCATTATTTTTATAAGTTCAAAAATTTTATTTTTATTAATATATTTAAGCACCATGACTACAAACATATTTATAAGATGAGTTTCAGCTATAGAAAAGTAACTTCCCATTCACCAGTGCAACCTTCCCACCATCAAGGCTCCCCAAATCCCTCCTCTTCCACTTTCTGGCATGTCTTCAAGACATTCTATTTCTATCATGCACTACCATTGTCATGATAGATGTTGGTGTAGTTAGTTCTCTAACTGCACTTGCCAATCTTTGTGGTAAGCTTCATATCAAACGTTTCGAACCTCATTTCTATGGTCTCTGGGTATAGTTACCAAATTTCATTATTTTTAATTAGGCAGAAACACAATGGCTAAAATCCAAAATTGACTTTTTTGTTTGTTTGTTTGTTTTTGTTTTTGGGTCACACCCGGCAGTGCTCAGGGGATACTCCTGGCTCCATGCTCAGAAATTGCTCCTGGTAGGCACGGAGGACCATATGGGGCATGGGGATTTGAACCGATGACCTTTTGCATGAAAGGCAAACGCCCTACCTCCATGCTATCTCCAGGGCCTTTATGGAACTGGCCTCATCTTTTGAAGATATTGAGGAGGTCTTTTTTCCAGGTGATGCTCAGGAGGGTCAGGTTCCCTCTTGGCTATTGTAGGCCAAAATAATGTCTGAAAGTCTGCAAATGTGACGCTGATTGGGTCCTACAGTGCTAGGGATTACCCAGATGATTCTTGTGATGCCAGAGCCTCCAGTAGTAATCTTAGTCCCCTAGGGCTGCATGTAGCATTGCTTCGGGGACTATGTAATGCTGGGAATCAAATTCTATTTATGCCTAGCACATACCCTAATGTCATACAATTTCCCTGTCTCAGACCTGATATAGAATTATGTAAAAAGGAAGAATTTGATGGTCCTAGATCTTTACATTTTTATCTCTATAATGTCATTCTCCACCTTTCTTCCCAGCTCTGCTTTTCACTTTACTCCAGTTTCAGTTCAGTTGTCTAGAGAGGATAATAGAGAAACTGTCAGATGGAGTTTGCCCAAAACGCATCATCCTCCCTGCAAAACAGCTGCTTGTCCACCCTTATTTCTCACACTACTGAATTAGAGTCCTCATCAACATTTTCTACTTGTTTGTCTCACAAATCTGGATCTTCAGATTAAAATCCCCAAATTTCACAATGATTGGAAGCTTTAACTGGTATGTCCATAAAACTGGACACTTTGTTCTGAAATTAGCCTTCTTATTTTCTGTCCATTTCCCTGACAATTCATCTTATATGTTTTTCCAGGATAAAATGTCAAAGGAAAAATTTGGCTTGTTGTAAATATTTCAATCTTTCTATTTTCCACACAATAAATTTCACTTATCCTGACACTCAAGACTTTCTTAAACTGGAATTGAGCTGTCTTGTTTCATAATCATGGCCTTTTATAGCTTCTATTTGCTAACTTCAACTTTAAAGAAGAATTGATTGTTATTTTAAACAGATAGTCTCTTTCATGTTTTTGTTTTGTTTTTGTTTTTGAGCCACACCTACAGACATTCAGGGGTTACTCTTGGCTCTGTGCTCAGAAATCGCTCCTGGCTTGGGGGATCATATGGGATGCAGGGGGTCAAACTTACATCCATCCTGGATCAGCCATGTGCAAGGCAAATGCCTTACCATTGTGCTACCACTCTGGCCCCAGACTGTCTCTTTCAAATGCTGACATTCCTCCCAAAGATCTTCTGTCACTGAAATTCTACACATTTGAAAAATTAATAAACTTAATAACTGCGTTTCTAACTCTAAGAGTTATTCTTTTCTTTAAATTCTCATATGATTTTGTATAAACTTTAAGAATATTAAACACATTTTAATATGCTATAATCACATACATATATATTTTCAAATAGAAACCACTTGTATATTTTCAAATGCAATTTAGGACTTCTAGCTCAAATCATAAATAAAGGTCTCTGTTATCTATAGACAATTATATATATGATAGATATATCAATTGAATAACCTCTGAGCACATAGTATAATGATAAAATATAAAAAGTTAAGGTTAAAAATAAGATTCAAAATAGTTTAATTTAGCACAGATCTGAACTTAGTCTTGTGATGATTTCACACAAAGACTTGTGCTCAATAATAGGAAAAAGTATTTTTCAGAAACAGGGAAATCCAGAAATCGGCATTTTCCTGTAAGACATCTTCAGTATGACTAATTAATAAATCAATCATTAAAATGATTTATCAAGACAAAAATAATATTTCCACTATACAAAGAAGGTCCAATTCTACTGTGTCTGGGGGACAAATGAGTGGCACAGTGACAGAGAGAAAAGGCTTTTTTATGACAACATATCAGCAAGTTGAGATGTTATACTTATGCTCAAAGCAACCATTTTCCCTATGTGCTCACAAAAAGGGGCATTGAGAGAGAGAAAGAAGAAAAGCACAATTTTGGGAAGAGTGGATTATAGGTTGGTGAACACCAGGGTGGTAAAAAATAATTGATTAGTAGCTGATTCCCCTGAAATACATTTCTGATGTGAATCAAACTAAAGCTTTCAGATCTCATTTGTTATTCAGTCTGTTATCTTTTCAGAAAATATTAAGAGGGGTTTTATGACATTCTCAACTATCCTTAGCCAGACAGGTCTTCTGGTTCCTAAAAACTTTCACTTGACTTCTTCACCATGTTAAAATATTTCCAAATTAAAAAATTACCAACGTATCAGGTTATACAGTATAAAAAATTTAGCAAAAATGTTTTAAGTATCATTAAAAATATATATAGGAGGCCAGAGAGGTAGTACAGTGGGTAGGACATTCATTATTTGATCTACTGCATCCCATATGGTTCCCAGAGCCCAACGAGGAGCGATCCCTAAGTACAGAACTAGAAATATCTCTTGAGCACTAGTGAATGTGGACCCCAAGCCAAAAATAAATATTTATAATTTATGGAGAATATTTTTACCCTATCTACCAGAGGTAGTACCTGTAATTGTTAAACTTATAATTATTAGAAGTCTGTAGATTTAAAACTATTGACTCTAGTACTTTTAAGTTCTTAGTATTCAAACATTTCAAAGTAAATTTTGATCTTGACTAATCTGAACAAAAATGTGAAGGAAAAATTGTCCAGAAATAATTTTGTTTTAGTACCAACAATACAAACAAAATCATATATATATGACTTTAAAACACACCTATTGGATTCTATGATTATGAAAAATGAAGGGTAGATGATTTGGAGTCAGATAATTTTATTACAGTTTAACTCTTGTGTGAACTAAAAGCATCACTTAAAATTAATATCAAAGCCAGCTTTAATGAACTGTTCCAACCCTAGAAGAAAATGCTTCATTTCACATCAAATCTAAGCTGATTACACATGTTTGCAAAGGTGAAATTTAATTGTTTAACGAACTGAAAGCTATGTTGAAATTTAGTATTACAGCTTTATATCTTAGATGACTTCAAGCATTGGTTTGCTCTGATAGAATAAATGAACCATAGTGAAGAGATTGCTGACATAAATATTTTAGTTAACAAGATTTGGGAAGACCCGCTTATGAATTATATAATCATGCAGACTTATAAAGACAAAATTGTGCTTTAAAGTAATGAGGAAAATAAATCTGTCTTTTTCAGGTTACTCAAAAAGACACTGACCTTTGAGGAGTCTATGACTATCAAGTTTCATTTTTATCACTTTACTTTGCTCTTATTCTACTCCTTTACAATGGAGTAGAAGGTTCTTTTCTACTCGGTCTTTGCACTAAGTTTTCCTAGTCAAAATCTTATTCTAAATATTTTTTCTGTGAAATATAGTAAGTATGCTACCTGTGTTATTGAGCTTTTAAATGTGTGTAGCATGAATTAGGTTATTTGATATTAATTATGTGTTATATTTTGATATAAATAAATATAAAATGATCTTGATATTTGTGTTGACTACGTGGTAGCTTAACTATTTGGATTATAAATGATAAAATTTAAATTTTTTCATGAAATGAATTCTATACAATTAAAGTGACACATATTGGTTGTTTCTGTAGCTTACAATTTATTTCAGATGAACCGTACTGATAACTATATTAATTTAGATATCACTGCAGAGAGCTAATTTGTCAGAAGACATTTGTTTTCTTATTCAAACCACCTATACACATGAGAGATGTAAAATAAATATTTTTGTAATGATTGAATATAATATAAATACAATTATTAAGAGATTGGACTCTGGAATCAAGCTGCCAGGATTTCAATCTCAGTTTGGCCATTTACTGATTTCATGAACTGTGACAAGCATTTATTCTTTAATATTGTGGTTTATTTCCAGTAAAATTATTTACATCAAAGTGTTTAAAACGAGGGCCCGTGGGAGCGATAGCACAGCGGCGTTTGCCTTGCAAACAGTCAATCCAGGACCAAAGGTGGTTGGTTCGAATCCCGGTGTCCCATATGGTCCCCCGTGCCTGTTAGGAGCTATTTCTGAGCAGACAGCCAGGAGTAACCCCTGAGCACAGCCGGGTGTGGCCCAAAAACCAAAAAAAAAAAAAGTGTTTAAAACGAGAGCTGGAAATAGAGTACAGAAAGACTATCTATGTACCTCTGCCTTACATAGGGTCATCTAATCCCCTGAACCCTATATGATCCCCTGAGGCCTGTTGAGTGATTCCTGATTGATAATAAAAAAAAAAAGGAGAAATAAATACTATGCACTTCAGGGTGAGGCCCTTCCCACTTAAATAATGTACTTATATTAGTGTCTGATAAGTACTTAATAAATATTAGTTTAGGAGTGCTATTATTAATCATTCTGTAGCTAAGAATATAAGACACAACAAGGCTAATCCTTTGGCTACTGATATGTTATCTGCAGATCCAGGATTTAACTCTTGACCTATATGTCTCCAGGACTCATTTTCAGCATATTACATAATATAAATCAATATTGAGGTCAATAAAAACCTAAATCCAATTTTTAAAATTACTTCTGTAATGATAAAGGTGATTCATTTCAGGTCATCCTAAATTAAATCAGACTCTAGACTCTAAAATGAATATTATCTGTCAGAACTGTTACATGGGATAACAATTATTTTTCTAGCTAATTCTATTTAGTTTATTAAAAGCAGGCAATTTTCTTATGTATTTTAAAATATTGAAGTCTTATATATTCTGAAAGTGGACACTACTCATCATCATGTTCCTTTTATCTAGTTGATGCAACAGAGGTACAGATAGGTTTAGTGAATTGCCAAAGATACACAGCAAGGAATGAAGAAGGAAGAATTCTAACTCAGCTGATTTAACACTAGAAATTGTGCTCTTCTGCTTTATGGTCTTCTACATTCTTCTTTTATTTTTTATTTATATATATGTATATATATACATATATATATAGTTGGTTTTGGGGTCATGCCCGGCACTGTTCAGGGATCATTCCTGGCTCTACACTCAGAAATCGCTCCTGGCAGGCTCAGGGGACCATATGGGGTGACAGGATTCGAACCACTGTGCTTCTGCATGCAAAGCAAATGCCTTACCTCCATGCTATCTCTCTGGCCCCCACTTCTTTCATTTTTTTTATTGTTTTGGAATAGTAAAAGATAGATGAATAATCACCTTGATAGTCACAGTGATTAATTCAAAATTAGGAACTGCCTTCTGGTAATTATCAGTAACAGTACATTTTCTAAGAAAATTAGTTTATTTTCTGACTTAAACCTTGCAATGACTGTCTATCAGTACATTTTTCTTCCCAAAGATATCTTTGTAATCCATATTAACCTAGGTCATCAAGGCTTCCATTTCCTGTGAATTGTTTCCCAGTAATTGAACTTAAAGCAAGAATAAATTATCCTGTGTGGCATATCACATTAGACTCAATCAAACACAGTAAGTGACTCTTTGCTTCTCTCTTCAGTGCCCAGCCCAATAGATCGTAAGCTGATGACACTTGCAATATTTAAATAAAAGCAGACTAAGTTTATGATTGAGAAAATCATCATCTTTCATGAGAATGAGAAAATAAGTTCTCAGTATTTGGCTACTTACATGGGCAAATGGCTCAATTTATTTTCTAGCAGGTCTTGACCAATATTCCTTAAACAGCAATCTTGTTGAAATAATCCTCTTAAAGAATCCACTTTATCTTGATGACAAAGTGTGTTCTCCTCCAACAAGATAAGCAAAAACAAAACAAAACCAAGCTTAAACCCTCTCTATATTTTTACATTTTAGTGGTTTGGTTCTGTGGCATTCTATGTTTTGGGTGGGAAAAGAAGCAAAGGAAAAGGACCAGATCACGATCAGTGAGCACTTTGGGCATATTGCAGGGGAAACTGAAGATTGAAGTACCCAGGAGCAAGAGGCAGCCTTGTCAAAGACAGGCATTTAATGGAAGTCAAGAAGCCAGGCTCTGCTTCCATCAGCATTGACCACCTGATCTTCTAAACTCTATATGTAGGTCAAGAAAATTTCAATGGCCACAATCTTGGTAGGAAGTAGGAGTCACTGGAGGCGTTCTTCTTTTTGAATTAGGAAGGTAGGACATTAAGCTCTCTGATACATCCAGTAGTAAAATCCACACATTCCCACTGGGCTCAGAACTCAGGAAGAGCTGACTGGAAAAATGCATGTGACTTTGTGGTGGAAAAACTTGGCAACACACCTCAGAAACACAGCAGATGCCTAATAGCAAAAACATGTGGTAAACTGTTGACAACGGCCAGCAGCGTCTCTAAATAGCTTCTTCGTCCGAAAGCCTTTGTTTTTGTTTTTGTTTTTTTTATTTTTTTTGGTTTTTGGGTCACACCCGGCAGTGCTCAGAGGTTACTCCTGGCTCCATGCTCAGAAATTGCTCCTGGCAGGCACGGGGGACCATATGGGGCACCGGGATTCAAACCGATGACCTTTTGCATGAAAGGCAAGCGCCTTACCTCCATGCTATCTCCCGGGCCCCGTCCGAGAGCCTTTCACGGGAGAGAGTGGGACACGGAGTAGACAGAAAAACGGAATATATTGTAGAAATGAATTACCACACAGGATGTATGGGGACTTGAGTCTCAGAAGACGAAGACAAATTTATTAACTCTGCTGAGTGACTTTTAAAGTTGAACTCTGGACTGCATCGTAATTTTTTGGGAGATCAAAGAAGATGGGAGCTGGTTGGAGGAGTACAATGGAAAGCACTAGCTAAAATCTACATATTAAAGAACCCATACTGAGGGTGAAAAGAAGTTCTTGCTGTGGGTTAGTTTTGTTTTGGGTAAAACAGGAGAAACCAAGTAGTTTTCAGGGAAGTGGGAAGTTTTTGGGTAAGCAGGAGAAAACTAGTAATTTTCAGGGAAAGAGAGAAATGTTTTTGAGTTTTGGGGAAAAACTGATAATTGCTTTCATCCTGAGCTGAGTTTTGGGAAAAACATGATCTTGGTGCCAGGGTGGCACAGAGCAGAGAGAACTGGTCAGTGGAAGAACTTTTGGTGGGAATTTGATACTGTCCTCCTTTGTTAGAAGGAAAAATACTGAGGCCTGATTTCTAATGGTCAAAAATAGAGATATAGTCACAACCACATTAGAATTAATGCCAAACAATCCACGCAAAAGGGTCAACTGATTGACTTCTCTCAGGCAGGTCTTTTTGGCAAAATAATTCGTCTATTTCAGGAGTGCATTGCACCTGAGAAGGCTAAGGAGCACTTCTGGTGTCTGCCCTCCTGAGTGGGTTGTGGCACTAAACGTTTTTAGTTATTATTTTAAAGTCTGCTTTGAATGGAAAACACATAGTTACCTTGGAAAATATAAAAGGGAAGAAGTAAATGTACACTGTTTAGCTATCCAATTCTGAGTCTGACAGGGTGAGGAGAGGCATGACCTTCTGTGGAAATGAACGGATTAGATCACCACAGTTTGAGCCACTGAGTGATCCAATTAGATAAATAACACTCCATTTCTGATTCTGCACATACATATATTCTTTGACCCACAGGTGGCAAATGCATTGGCGCAACTGATATCAGTGTCATATTTGTCTGTGGTTTTTACATGTAAATATATTAATTTTCTTAAGTAAATTTGCTCTCTGATATATTTCCTCAGGGAGGAGACACCAATTGCCAAAATTAAGTATTCTAATTTATTTAATAATTGTATTTCTTATTCTTAATTGATATTGTAGTTAAAATAAATCCATCTAAATGAGCTTTATTAATATTATCCTGTCCCTGGGAAATTAAATTTTCTACAGTTCAGGAAAAATGAGGATTAAAATCACATATTCTCCAGTTTTCTCAATTTATGATTCACCTTTCTTTTTTTTTTTCTCTTTTGGGTGGGGGGGGGGTAGATTTTGGGCTAAACCTGGTGATGGTCAGGGGTTACTCCTGGCTATGTGCTCAGAAATTACTCCTGATTTGGGGGACCATATGGGTTGTCAGGGATTGAACGTTGGTTTGTCCTGGGTCAGCCTCGTGTAAGGCAAACACCCTACTGCTATGCAATTGCTCCAGCCCCTCACTTTTATTTTCAAGCTACAAATAGCAATAAAGGGCTTGTTTGGTAGAGATTTTTTTATTTTCCTGCAAGGAACATTTCTCATTTTGTTTTTTTCCCCGTCTCATATCTAAAAGCTTTAAAACTGGTTTGAGTATTGCTTATATATGTCAGCCTTATGTCCATCTTCACTCTGACCTGTAGGTTTCTTAGCCCAGTTGCTTTTGGTAGATATTGACCAGCCATCCTCAAGCCCAACCTGTGGAGACTTTTCTTATACTATCACCACAGGTCAGATGCAGGTCCAAGAAAAAAATCCATTAATGTCATTGAACATAATGGATTCAAAATGGTTTAAGATGGAAATATTATTACTATGTTGTTGATGACTTATCCCATGTCCTCAGGATCTGGAAATGAGGTCTCTGAAGATGTAACTAAGCTAAGATAAAAATCATATTGGATTAAGTAGACTCTAGTTCAACAAGACTGGACCTATAAGAATGTTTAGATACTGACAGGCTAAGGAAAGATAGCCCTGAGAAAACAGGACAGAGATTATAGTTATGTAACCACATGCCAAGGAAATCCTGAGGATATCAGGCCTACAGCTGACAGAGAAGAGTCCTCTCCCAGAGGTTTTGGATGGAACTGTTAATGGTGACACTTGATTTCAGACTTCCAGCCTCCAAGGATCATGAGAGAATAAATTTTAGTTGTTTTAAGTCTTTAAGCCTGTGATACTTTATCGCTGCTGCCCCTAAAAGCGAAGCAATCAATTTGGCTGGACTATTGAACCAGTTATTTAATGAAGCACTAATATAGATGTTGCTGTAAAGGTATTTTGTTCATACGGTTAACTTTAAATAATGGAGTTTATGTTGACAAAATGGGTGAAACTCAGAGAATCAGTTAAGGTTTTAAGAATAAAAATAGAAGTTTTCTAGGTAAAGAAAAAATATTTCCCAGGATCAGAGAGGCAGTATAGTGACTAACATGCTTGCATAGTATGCTATCAATCCCAACTTAATCCTTGATTTCATACAAGTCTCAAGAGCAACATTAATTGTAATCCCAGAGTACAAAATTAGGAGTAAACCTTGAGAAGTTCTGGGTGTGGTCCCAAAACAATAAAATAAATCTTCCCCATAACTGCAGTATAAATTTTTGTTCAAAGCACGAATCTTATAGCTTTTTCTACCCTATATATTTCTGAACTACCATGCCCATAATTGCTAGAATTAACAGAATCTCTCTTCTTCTCTCTCTATATATACAAGTAACAGTTTTTATAAAACAAATGCTTTAGTATATGTAAGTGTATCATTTCTATATGAGTGATTTTCTGTACAAGTATTTGTATGCATGTGTATATATGTACATCCTATAGAACATAATGTAAGATATTTGCCCCCTTGAGTGAATCTGTCTTCCTGAGTGTGCATGGTGCCAGATGTGTGTTCTTACTAATTACATTTAAATACTCACATTACACAAGATTATAGTGTTATCTGAGTGAGATGCTCTCCTTCTCTCTCTCTTTCTTGCTCTCTCTGGCATTGAGGAAATAATAGGCAATGATAGGAAGGCCTATCCCTTCAGGAACTGAGGATAACCTTAGTCTGCCAATGTATAAGGAACCAAATACTATGAATGGCCACATTAATTGGAAATGAAAAAGATTTTTTTGACTTTTTTAAAAAATTTATTTAAAGAAAGTATATCTCATTGACACAATTTGTTTCAAGAAGAATAAAGGCAATTAAAAAAAGACTAATGAGATGGAAGAAAAAGAAAGGGTTCAGTAGAAGGAATATTTTTGAAAATCATTGAATGACCAATTAACTCATTAAAGGTCCAGTAAAAGTTTTAATAAGCTTTTCTTCTGTGTTTATAATTATCTTTATTTAAACAACATAATTACAAATATGATTGTAGTTCTATGATTTTATTCATATAAAGAGCACCCCCCTTCACCGGTGCAACATTCCCACCACCAGTGTCCCAAATCTTTCTCCTCCCCACCCAACCCACATCTGTACTCTAGACAGGCTTTCTACTTCCTTCATTAATTCACATTGTTAGGATAGTTATCAATGTAGTTATCTCTCTAACTGCACTCATCACTCTTTGTGGTGAGCTTCATGTCATGAGCTTCACCTTCCAGCCCTCATCTCTTTTGTCTCGGAGAATTATTGCAAAAACGTCTTTCATTTTTCTTAAAACCCATAGATAAGTGAGACTATTCTTTGCCTCTCTCTCTCCCTCTGACTTATTTCAGTCAGCATAATAGATTCCATGTACATCCATGTATAGGAAAATTTCATGATTTCATCTCTCCTGATGGCTGCATAGTATTCCATTGTGTATATGTACCACAGTTTCTTTAGTCACTCATCTCTTAAAGGGCATCTTGGTTGTTTCCAGAGTCTTGCTATCGTAAATAGTGCTGCAATGAATATAGGTGTGAGGAAGAGATTTTTGTATTGTATTTTTGTGTTCCTCAGTAATATCTCTAAGAGTGGTATAGCTAGATCATATGGGAACTCAATTTCCAGTTTTTGGAGGAATTTCATATTGCTCTCCATAAAGGTTCAATAGACAGCATTCCCATCAGCAATGAAAAAGAGTTCCTTTCTCACCACATCCCCACCAGCACCACTTGTTCTCATTCTTTGTGATGTGTGCCAATCTCTGTGGTGTGAGGTGGTACATCATAGTTGTTTTGATTTGCATCTCCCTGACGATTAGTGATGTGGAGCATTTTTTTCATGGGACTTTTGGCCATTTGCATTTCTTCTTTTACAAAGTGTCTGTTCATTTCTTCTCCCCATTTTTTGATGGGGTTAGATTTTTTTTTCTTGTAAATTTCTGTCAGTACCTTGTATATTTTGGATATTAGTCCTTGGAAATGAAAAAGGTTTTTAAAGTCAGCTCGCAATATAGTTTAGCAATTTTGAAGAATTAATCGTGCCACACTAAGTACAAAAAATAAGGTAGAAGTTTTTGATTATCTAAATTACCCAGTAAAGAACCTTTTTGTCTTTCAGTGTATGATTCTAGTGCCCTCAAGAAGACTTTCCAGTGCCATGGAGAAATTCTAGATTTCTGTTATAGAAGAGTACATGCAAAAAAAATGTATGTGTTTGTGTGTGTGTGTGTGTCTCATACTTTGTAAACGTTTAATTTGTATATCATCAGTTACTCTAAAATTTTGATTTCCAATCCAGAGGAAGTTGACAGTAACAAGCATTATAAGTAATAACTTCTTATGAGAAAAGGGGATTATTTAGCAATTAGTACTCAGGAAAATTTGCCCTGCTGCCCTTCTACTTCCGGACTGACATTGATTCAATTGGAAGACTGCAAAGATGAGGCTGTTGCATCTCCATTTAAAGTAATTATAATTAGTGAGAAAATGTCTTATTGCCATACCTATTGCTAATTTTTACAATTACTATGAACTTCTGGGAAGGAATAAAGGATAACCCCATATTGACCTATAGCAAGCCAGAACATGTTAGCAGTCAATCATGGAGCTCATAGATTATATCACTTCCAGTAATTTTCTTTACTTTTTATACAAAATTATGATCCAATTATTTACTCTGGCACTGAGTTGTAACTTTGCTGTGGACAAAATATTTATGATTTCAAGTTAGAAAACACCTCAGAGGCATTCAATATAGCATAGATTTATAAATTTTCCTTGAACTGAAGAAACAGCCTAATATCAGGATATGCTTGCTTTCTAAGATAAACATTAATATCTAGCAACAGTAAATTGTAGCATATTTGTAGTAAATTGTAGAGGTGATTGGATGAATTTGTCCTCTGCAACTGCTGTTACTGTTTCCTATGAGAATAATCTGAGAGCCTGCAGTTGTCATGCTACTGTTTTATGCCACTTAACAACTTCACTAAATGCACATGCATAGTTGTAAGATAATTGGGTAGTATGGAATTTCTATTTCTTTCATATGGGAAATAAAAACCCAAGTTTGGGACAGTTCCCTAGGCAAAATAAGTTTATCTTAGTTTATATAATGAGGGCAGCAAACTAGTGCCCAAGCAGGAAAATATTCTGCTAGGAGATTATTATGACTTAAATGGTATGTACGACGGGCAAGGGATAGAAAAGTAGGTATTGTTTATGCATGCGGCCCACCTGGGTTCAAATCTCAGCATCAAAAGTGGTTCCCTAAGTCTTACCAGGAGTTATCTGAGCACTGTCAGATATGGGGCCCAAACAAAAACCAAACATAAATCTATATTATGAAAGGTACCTGCCGATTGATTATTACAATTGCTGCTTGTCATACCTATGAAAATATTCTAGCCTTTGGACCTGTTAATTTTTGTTTTGTTTTTGGACCAGTCCTGGTGGCACTCAGGGGTTACTACTGGCTTTGCATTTAAAAATCACTCTTGGCAGACTCAGTGTGATATTGTTCTGTCCCCACTCCCACTAACTTTTAAAATGTACCCATTAGACAATGTTTCAAATGTAGGGTGCCAGGTGGAGTTGTTGAGTATAACTTGCAACCTGGACTAGCAATAGTATCTGTCCTATATTTTGCGATTTATCTGGCTGAACAGAGTTGAACATACCAATCCAGCTGTTTGTGTGTGTGTGTGTGTGTGTGTGTATGTCTGTGAGTCTGTGTTGTGTATGTCTGTGTTTCTGTGTCTGTGTGTATCTGTGTGTTAGGTGTGTGTGTGTGTGTCTGTGTCTGTGTGTGTGTGTGTGTGTTATAAGTCACCACTTTTGCTTAATGGATTCTCCATATTATGCTGTGTTCCATAATGGTTGAATCAATCAACAATCCCACTAATGGCCAATATTAATTGCTTTCTTGTGTTCTCAAACTTGTAAGTGCTGGAAATCATGGTCAAGACTCTAATTATGCTAAGTACAGCTCAAAGGTCAAGAGTGTTGATATCACCTAGAAAGAGCTAAAACTCAAGCTTCATCCTAGGCCTACTCAGTAATTATTAGCCTCTTATTACCTAGGTAGTTGTACAAGCATTAAAAGTTTTCAAATATTTTGGTGGGTAAGAATTTTCTACCTAGATATTAATTTATATGTGTTATCATATACTTTATTCTTCTATTAAATATTCTAACTGGAAATAAATAATGTTATAATTATAAATTTATGATTTTTACATAGTTTATATAGTAGTTTCATATATTATTTAATTTCTATGATATTCTAATAAAATATACATACTTTTAAAACTAATATTTTAAATTTATTGTGGTAACATTGTTTTACAAGTGTGTACCTTTTTTAGGTTAAGATATCTTAAATGTGGGGCCAAAGCAGTGGTACATGCACTAACTTAGCTCAGACCACAGTTTGATCTCCCAGTGTCCCATATGGTCCTCAAGTCAGGAGCAATTTCTGAGTGCATAGCCAGGAGTAAGCCCTGAGCATCACTGTGTGACCCAAAAACAAAACCGAAAAACAAAATATATCTAAATGTTACTGTACCACCTCTACTGCCCTAAGTGCCAAATCCATCCACCATTTGATAGTTCATAAATGCCTTATCTTTTACTCCCTCATAGGCAATTTCAGTACTGTACTAAAAATTCCAAGTTCTTTCTTTGGGTATTTTTTATTCCCTTGATTATTTCATTCAGTACTACCAATATATGGATAACCTAGTACTTGTCTTATCTTTATTATTATCTACTAAGATAGGTTCTTTTTTATGGCTAAAACTTGAAAAGGTTATTAATAACGGGAGTAAGGAGTTAAAGCTTTCTCCTGAATCAACAGTCAATATTAAATGAGGTATAAGAATTGCATGACTTTCTTTATTCAAAGTGCTTTGTCTTTTGTTTCAATCAAATGAACTCAACTAAGTGTCCTTGCCATCTACCTATGACAAGGACTGTGAAATATTTTAAGGAGAAAGCAAATTAATATCATCCCTAACCACAAGGAGCTTACAATTTTCTGAAAATAGACTTTTCTTTCATGTTTATATTTACTTAATATATTATGTCTAACACTCAAGTCATCTCTTTTACAAACATGGCATATTCTACTGGTTGAGGTGAATTCAGGGAATTACTTTTAGTTATCTTTTAATTCAAAACATTTATAATTTGATAGATTCAAGGACCTTCTCTACATACAAATTAGTATATTTAATCTTAAAATATGTGAGTCCATTTCATCAGAAAAATACTCCTCTTTTAAGTCAATAATATAAATTATCCATAAAAGAATAACATTTCCAATATAATTACTCCCAAAATGCACCTCATGGACATCTGTCTTGATAATGGAGCTTGTCTCTTGTCCCTATTTTGAAGGGTTGTACTCAAGGGATCAGAGAGCAGCATCAGTCTGACAGTGCTGCTGTTGTTGGTATCCAATGACTGTCCAGCATTGTCACCAATGTAGATGCTTCGCTGTTTTGCCTGTTTGGTTGCTGGACTCATTAAGATCACAGAAAAATTTCATTTTTTTCTTTTAAAATAATTTATGCCTTTAAATTAATTTTTTAAAATAATTAAAATAATGACCTTAGTATTGATAAATGCTAATTATAAAATGTTAAAAACATTTACCTTTAAGCTAAGCACTCTCTACACACAGAAGTTTTTTGAACCCTATCTGTGAGCATTCAGTCTTTCTGGTTAGTGGTCCCAAATCAGCATTATAGGATGCAAAGCAATGTGAAGAGAGCATGATGCCTAGAACTGTACTTCCTGAGTTTGAAATGAGATGTGAGCAAATAATAGCTGTATGTTCCCAGGTCATTATTTAACTTCAGTGGGATTCAGCACATTCATCTGTAAAATGAAAACAATAAAAGTAGCGTATAGTATGTCATGATGGTCAAGTGGCATCATATATTTATGACACTTGAGACAGTGCCAAGCATATACTTAGTTCCATTTATGCATCAGCCACAGTATTGGTTGTAGAGTTACAGCCCTTAGGACGGGCTTGGATGTTGGTAGACACATGGAGGGACTTTTCTCTGCCATCCTAGGCCACGTGGCTCTTCAACTCCCTTCAGCCTGCAGGTCTCTGGGTCCAGGAAAGCTGCGGGTAGAAATCTCACTCACAAGCAGGCTTCAGGAAGTATCAGCTTTTTTCATGCCCTATCCACCACATGTGTGGTCAATCTTAACCATTTACACATGCTATCCTTAGCTTGCCCTGCGTCTTAGCTTTTCCAGCCATGTCTCCTCCTGTTCCCTCTCCATGTTGGCAAAGTCCTTAATCCAGGTAAATGCAAATTTCCTCCTCATGTGGCCCTGAGGCCACACCTTTATAATCTCTCCAAGATCCCTCCCATTCCTGGGAGGGCCTTGCAGGTAATGTTATACATAATATCTGCCCAAGACACCTCCCAGAAATGGGAGGGTCTTATAGCTCAGGTAACATAAAGAATGTGGGATTACATTGGTAAACTTTGCTCTTGCAGGAAGTGAATTCAAAGCATCTCCTCTCAGAAGGAGTAAAATAAATTTCAAATAATCTATGTAACAGCACAAGTCTTACTTCTACAGAAAAAGATGACACAGTATTTAGGAGATATGTGCTATAGTTCATATTTTCATAATTAGCTTGGGAATTTTTGAGGGAATTTCTGAGTTTTTCCCCCTTAAATACTACTTTTTTTTTTTTTTTTTTTTAGAAAATAGGCTGTTGTATTAGTTAAATCAGAATCCCCTTTAAGTATTAAGTTTTGGTGATTTTTTAGCTTTTGTTTAGGACTCTAGTGAGTATAAGAAAGAAGCTCTATTTGATTCATGTAGCTAATAAATGCACAATTTGAAGCTAAAATATACTTTAAAGTGATATCTAACAGTTATTAACTTTTTTTTTTTTTTTTTGGTTTTTGGGTCACACCCAGTCGTGCTCAGGGGTTACTCCTGGCTGTCTGCTCAGAAATAGCTCCTGGCAAGCACGGGGGATCATATGGGGCACCAGGATTCGAACCAACCACCTTTGGTCCTGGAACGGCTGCTTGCAAGGCAAATGCCGCTGTGCTATCTCTCCGGGCCCCCAGTTATTAACTTTTATTAAACCAAAATCTACTCCAGTTGCCTGGTGTTTATATCACTGGACATAGTCTACTAGGTTAGTTTTAACTGTATCCATTTAACATTCACTACAGGGAATAAATATACATGAACTGAACCACATTTCCAGGAAATTGCCAAAAATAACTCTAAAAAACTGATCCTGAAATGGCACTATAATAATTTATGGCTCCAGAGTAATGGCCACCAATTCTCTATTTTCAATCAAGGAGGCAGAAACTTC
Source organism: Crocidura indochinensis (assembly GCA_004027635.1). NCBI lineage: Eukaryota > Metazoa > Chordata > Mammalia > Eulipotyphla > Soricidae > Crocidura > Crocidura indochinensis. The sequence continues at coordinate 27,338 of PVKC010000997.1, forward strand.
CTGCTAAGTTGTTGCCTGACTATCTTTGAAAATGCAGTAAGCCCTTCCGTAACTTAATATGCAAATACTTTTGTTTGGGTAATGATAGTGTGTGCTTATAAATATAATCAAAATGTTCCTGACATTCAAGAAAGAGAAGCCTTAAAAAGCAAGCTACACACAGCAGTAAGGCATTTACCTTGCATGCAGCTGACCCAGGACAGACCTCCGTTCGATCTCCAGCATCCATATAGTCTCTTGAGCCAGGAGCGATTTCTGAGTGCAGAGCCAGGAATTAATTCCTGAGCCCCGCTGGGTGTGGCCCCAAAACAAAACAACAACAACAAAAAGTAAGCTACAGGTAATCAAGCAAGGTAGTACAGCGTTGTCTTGTACACTGCCAAAGCAGGTTCAATCTCCTGCAACCCCATATGTTCCCCCGAGTTTGTCAGGAGTAATTTCCTTTTTCATCTCATTTTTCTTTTTTATTTAAGCACCATGATTACAAAACTGTCCATTGTTCAGTCAAACAATGCACACCTCCCTTCACCAGTGCACGTTTCCCATCACAGGAGTTATTTCTGAGTGTAGATCCAGGAGTAATCCCTGTGTGCTGGCTGGCTGTGGTCCCCAAACAGAAACAACCAATAAGGTAAGCTACACATGACTTACCTTTAAACGTTAACGGAGGACATTCATATACAAGCAACATATTAAATGTTAAAATCGTGCAGTTCTGCATTTAGTGGTTTTGGCCCTCTGGTGAATTCATCCTGGGATATTTTTTACATTCTTATCCTGTGATACTGCATAAGAAACAACCTGTCCACATTTGGGAGAAGAATGCCATGGCTTATAAACATGATTTTAATGCAAAGTGACCAGCACTGCAGAATTCTAATTAGACTTTTCAATACTCTCAAGTAGACAAAACCAAAAGCTATTGTCAATAATTTACTTAGTTTGAAAGGGAAGTTTTGATAAATTTTTTTTGTGTGTGTTTTTTGGGTCACTCCTGGCTCCATGCTCAGAAATTGTTCCTGGCAGGCACTGGGGACCATATGGGACACCAGGATTCAAAACGATGACCTTCTGCATGGAAGGCAAATGCCTTACCTCCATGCTATCTCTCCGGCCTCAAGTTTTGATAATTTTAAGAAAAGCACTTTCCAATAGAACTGCCAGCAAATATGAGAAAATTATAAATTTCTTTGCTCTCTAGAATAATATCCATGTCATATGTGGCTCACAAATACATGAGATGTGGTAAAATACTATATTTAAAATTTTATTTAATTATAATTAAATGGTATAGTAATTACCAGTTGGAAATTGCATCTACAGATCCTATAGGTCAGGAAAGTTTTCATTTGGTAGTAGCAAATTCGAATCCTCTATCATTATTTTCAATGGCTTTTCTCAAAATCATTTGAAATAAAAATTTATATTCTAATTTTCAAAAATCTTTACACTTAGATATATTGTATAAATCTAATTCCAAGAAAACTTATAAAGTAGATGGTGTTAATGTTTTTCTCCTGTGGCTTTTCTTACTGTCAATCTTCTCCTTTGATGTTCTATAACTTTACTAACCATTAAAAATCTTAAGTCATATACCCCTTATAATTTGTACAGTGCATATTAGTTTATAATTTCCCACTAGGAGATTTTCTTTTGGGGGCAGTGTTGTGTCACACCCAATGGCGGTCAGGGATTACTTCTGACTCTGAGCTCAGAAATCATTTCTGGCAGGCTTGAGGGGGACATATGGGGATTGAAACTGGGCCATCTCGGGTCATCCTGGGTCATCTGTGGGCAAGACAAACTCCCTACTGCTGTGCTATTACTCTGGCCTCTCACTAGGAGATTGAAATATTTGACTATTGAAAATTGGACTGAATCATATGAGTTTTCAGGAAAGTATACATTAAATGTTCGGTTGCTGGGGTTCACCCTAAACATTCTAATTCCAAAAATATCTGGGAAAGGGTTTAGGTGGATTTTTAAGGACCAGTGGAGCAGGTAAGAGCATAGACTACAAAACCAATAGATCTCAGACTGAAATTTTTGTACCACTTTTTATTCAAGTTTAAATACCGAACAACTATTAAAAAGATCTTTGTAGTTTTACTTTCTGCCTATAAACAATCACTATACTTAATTATACTTAACCACATGAAAATATTAACCCTGTATTCACAATAATTTCTATTACTTTTTAGCAAACAAACAACTTAAACAAATAAAAAAATAACTGAGTTCTATATGCATTAACATTTGGAAACTCTGATCCAAGGAAAACAGTGAAAAAGATACAATGATATGGAATTCAAACCGAATAGTTTGTTTCTATCTCGTGTCTCTCTATCATGAGTTGTTAATAGCTGTTAAGTCATGATATTTTCTTAGAGTGAAGTAGAGATAAAAATTAAAATCCTTTTGCAGTCATGCCAAAATATTCGGTTTACACATGAGAGTATCAGATTGGCATTTTGAATGGAATGAGAAACATTGGGATCATCAAATACAGACAGCACATTGAGGATCTACAAGAGGAAGTCTCAAACCTGCTAATAGAGAAGATTGATATTCCCAGGTGAACAAGTTTACAAATATTTATAGTTATAATACAAAAAAGTATTTGGTAAAACTACTGTGCATGAAGATCAGAAAATTTTTCTTTTTGCAAGTCACCTACAAATGTCACTTTAGGATGAATTTTTCTCTTGTCAGTAAACTAAATAAAAGCTTTGCTGATCACCATCACCCTGCCAGCTAGAAAAAGGATCTCATCATCAATTTATTCTGGAAGTTAGAAGCTCCTTGCCTCTGGGAGAGATTCTAAAATGGAGTCATTTTACTCTTGACACCTTCAGAGTTAGTTACTTCTTGTGGGGCAATTCAAGATCCACATTTTGTGCCTTTGGCAAGAAAACATTTTCTACACAGTATGGCTAAACCTAACAGTGCAGTGTTATTTAAGGTCCTTGTGGGACCAGCAAACTAGAACCTAGTAATTGTCATTTCAAAGAAACATCGAATAATCTAAGACCGAGAGACTTCATACTTTTTTCTCTCTCCTTTTACTATATTAAGTCCTATTGTTTTAAATCGATAATTTAAATCTGAAAGGAGCATATCGTAAGGGCTGATTTTTCTGTAGTTTATGAAATAGATATGCAAAAATAACTCATCTCTAATATAACTTAGCCTTTTGTACTCTATTTCTAATTGAAAACTATGAACAGAGTACCCTTTGATATGAAATAGTTTGAGTCCTACATTTCATTATAGATTGTACATTTTATGTGTAATTTTTAAAGTTTAATTCAAAAACAGAGTTTAATTGAATTGAGTAATTATTTTCCCATATTTAGAGGTCAGTTAAAATCACATTTTCTCAAAAAGGGGTCATGCAGGTCCTCTGGGGATAGTGTTCTGGGTTCTTCCTGCTCCAAGAGAGCCTTGTGTAGTCTGCATTGAAGCTAAGCCACATTGAGCCTCTGGCTTTGGAGAGATTGTTCTTGAAGCCCATTTACAGAGCATGAAAGAATTGTCAGGAGGTTTTTCAATAGGTTTCGTCCTTCTGTGGCCTCTGAAATGGAAAATCCACTCCGTGTTTTCTAGAGTTATAGGGTCAATTTGGGCATTCAAAGGTCTAATTGGATCTTGCTTTATGCTGAAGGCTGAGTCACTGAACATACTGGTCTTAAAACCATGTTGATATTGAAGCCTAACCTTATTTTTCTAAATGGTAAGTTAACTTCCATTGCATGAGTGTCAAAATAAATGTGCACAACATTATAAGTTTATAAGTGATAAGCTTTAGTAAAGCCTTCCTTTCCCTACTCCCACAAACATTTAAAGTAGCTTTCTCTACAATGCTGCAAAACAATAAAATAAAATACAAAGGAAATAAAGAATATTAATGGGCCCTTGGCTCTTGATCATCAAGTGACTCAGTCTAAGTGATAAGAAAGTTTCAGACACAAGAAAATATTCACCATATTTTTTTTGTTTTGTTTTGTTTTTTTAGGTCATACCCGACAGCACTCAGGGGTTACTCCTGGATCTATGCTCAGAAATCACCCCTGGAAGGCACAAGGGACCATATGGGATGTCAGGATTCAAACCACTGTCCTTCTGCATGAAAGGGAAATGCCTTACCACCATGCTATCTCTCCAGTCCCTTTCACCATATTTTTTAATATTGATTGTTTTAGCACAAGATTTTTTTATAGATTTATTTAAAGAAAATCCATTACATAGTTGAAATAGCTGATCATAATACACTTTTTTTTCAGAATGACAGAAAGCAAAGTTATTAAAAAATAGTTCCCTCCTGAAATGTTTTGTACAAGCAAAAGCTCTTATCTACTAGGGATAAGAACTCATACTTTTTTACAATACAGGGACATCTCCCACCTTGAAAATATGTCATGTGGATCCAACTTAGACCCCAGTTGATTAGACACCAACTGTCCAGCCTGGAACCCTGGATCCCAGGCATAGAAACGACTCAGTTCTTCACAACAGCTACAGGAACCAAATCTCATCTGGGACATCCTTAATACTGCTCAGACACCAACATGTCCAGCTCTAGTATGATATCCTGACAACGAGGAAATTGGGAACAACTTGACCTAAGAGTTGGTTATCCTTCCTCATCAGCTAACGATAAGACAAAATCAGAGGACTTGTCACCCTTTGGTCCGTGCAAAAGTCAAGATCACGACCTACAGATGACTGGCTGATAGAACTATGAACGGGCAGTATGCATCCTGGGACCAATTAAAAAGCCCTAGTCTAGGGTTTGATCTACGACCTGCACAACAACCATGATCTCTAATTCCAGAGGTCTGACTGAGACAATAGCAACTGAGTGGGTCTTCTGGAAACATTATGAAAGACGCTATCCCAGGCTCCATCCTAGGATCAGTACAAGGACCAAGACCACCAACTACAGAAGACGGATTAAAATGACACCGAGGGAACAGAACTTCTATAACCACAAAGAAAGACTTCATTATAAGTTCCATCCTAGACCTGTGCAGAGACCGAGATCTCTAGATACAGAGACCTGATTTTACCACCTAGGACGGAGCAGAAGTCTTCCATACACCACAAAAGCACCAATCGGAGAGTAAATGAGGAATGAGTCTACAGTTAATCCCATGACAACGTATACCAAGGGTGGAGAAACCCTGTATCTCTAGGCCAGTGGTCGGCAACCTGTGGCTCACGAGCCACATGTGGCTCTTTACACTTTTAATTTGGCTCTTCTGTGTGCCAGGCTGCGGGTCCAGGAGTCAGGAGTCAGGACTCTGCTCCTAGCCTCTGTCAGTGCATGCCCTGTATGCAGTCCCAGAGTCTGGCTCCAAGAGTGTAAGATGATACCCAGTATCAACCCTAAACAAAAACCTCTTTCTTTGATATGTAAAAGTCCACTGAATATGTACTTTTGTCTCTCTCTCTTGACCTTAAGCCTCCTGGTATTGGGAATTGGTTTTAATAAAGAAAGAAGTGTTCTAGCTTTTTGGACTCCAGATAGAGAGTACAAGGTAAAAGGCCATGGACTCCATGATCATCCTTTCCTGGCTAGCTTGGTTTATTATTTCTTTCCTGCTACCCTGCTTCTTCCAACCAGGTTGGGTGGGGTTTAGAAATACAATGCTTGGAGTGATCTTAAAACACGTATTTTATTTTGCACAAGAGTGGGCAACTTCCATGAAGGGATTCTCAACCCAGAGTTTTCTTTTCCATGGATTCTCATGTTCGGAGTACTCATGATTAAAGTTGTGAGCTAATGCCCTTAAATGCTGTTTTTCATATTGATTATGACTTTCTGAATAACGTAAGTGCCAATAAGAAATTTTTTGCAAGAGTTTCCACTCTTGCAAATCATTTCAATATCTCCTTCTCAGACACAGCTATCCCAGAATCAGATTCTTTTTGCACACATCTATCTTATGCCTCACTGTAAAAACTACTTGTGAAACTCCCCTGCAGAGAAATATTAAATTCATAGAGAAAATGAACAATGTCTGCCAAGTACATTCCTACCCATTCCTTGTCCAACTGGGGCTTTGCAAAGTTAGAGTTCTGCTATCACAGGAACTGCACTACTTCTTCCCTCTTGCCAACAAGGTGAGAGAGCACCCTTCCCCTGAACAGCCACTTCACTTCCTCATGGAGAAGATGCTAGTAGTGGGCATCCATTTTCTGACCCAGGGTGGTGAATAGCCTGGATTTGATCCCAATTGTGAATTTCACAAATTATCTTTACTGTGTCATCTGTCACAGAGTTTAGTTCAGCAGGGAGTTTTTTGAATCCAGTTTATCATACAATGAGTGGATACAATGTATGGGTGTGCAACTTCTGTTTCTTGTGACTACACAAAAACACTGAGCCATGCACAGTGCATCATCTGTACATACATCAACATATCAGATTATTATTCTGAGTGAAATGAGTCAGAAGGAGAGGTGTAGACACAGAATAATCATTTGTGGCATATAAGAATAATAAATGGCAATATGGCAATAATGTCTAGAGAAAATAAGGATAAGGGACAGGAGGACTAGTCCATAATAGGAAGCTTGCAGGAAGGGAAAAAAAAGCACAAAATAATCTTTTTTTTTATCTATATAGTTTTTGTCGATTTCTTTGATTTGGTGTGGATATTGAACTGTTGTCTCCATTTTTATTTTTTTCTTTCTTCTTTTCTCTTCTTCCGTATTGTTTGAGCTCTGTCATGTTTTTCATATCAAGACCATGGCTATTATGTGGTGCTTATCTTTATTGCTGTAGTGCTCACTGGATATTTTATTTGATACTTCTTTTTATACTGTTGTGGTGTTTCACCTTCTTTTTCCCCATGTCTCTCAAACCGAGTATGAGAGCCTCTAGATGGACTCCGCCCATTTTCGTCGTATTTGAGTTTTACCGCATTTTATTACTTTTTCCTTCTTCAAACAAAACCACATAACTATCTAGACCAGCCTCCCAATTAGAGGGGGATATAATGGAGGTACCATGACCAAACAGTTGTAAGATCACTAAGTAGTAAGCTAGGCACAGAGGAGACCACTCATTCTAGCAGCCCTGGGGGTAAGGGTGGAGGATAAGGGAGGCTAGACAGAACTAAGGTGGAGAGAGGACAATTCGGTGATGGGAATTCCCGATTCAATGTTAATATGTACCTAAAATATTACTGTGAACGATATGTAAACCACTATGATTAAAATAAAAATTATATTAAAAAATAGTTCCCTCCCAATGGGAGGGGTTACTACTAGTGTTCCCTTCCCTTACACTCCCCAGGACTGATCAGTCTTGCCATGCTAATCTGGAGTGGAATGGCTGCCTTATAGTCCTGCTGGAAAGACTAATTCTGGGGCTTGTCACCTAGCTTCCCCCTGGCAGAGGCTGCCCCGTCCCCAGTTGAGAGATTCCTAGCATCAGATTTTTATGTAAACTTTGACTACTTACAATGTTTATTCTGGAAACTTTTAGAAATCTTAAAGACATCTCACGAAAGTCACCAACTTTGATAAAGTTATACATTCAATCAAAAACTTTGCACCTAACTTAATAGTAGTTCTTGAAAACCATGTAGTTTATGTTTCCAGAAAAATACTAATTTAAACCAAAAAATAGAAATATAGAAACAAAGGAAACAAATTATAAAAATATAGGCTAATTTTGTAGCTTTGGTTCTGTTATTGTACCTTGACCAGACATCAACTCTCTAACAGATAGAAGCAACTACTTCCTATAGTGTGAAGTTTACATAATACAAGCCAATATGCTAGACTGAAAAAGACCTAGAACATAAAGAATATTTATCTGACATTAATAGCAATTTTATTTCTGTTGTTGGCAAACAAATATAAACAAGACTTAACAAAATCATGAATTATTCTTGATGCTGGCATTCTTCTCTCATCTTATCCAGAAGAGGCACCAAAGCCAAAATGACTTATGGAAAGAATTGCTTGAAAATGAATCTGGTTGTTTTTTTAGGAATATGGTAGCATGCTGAGAAATAAGACAAAAGAACTTAAAGCTTATAAGTATATGTAGTTTATATATTTTTCATTGATTAAAACGCATGATACAACATGGGATATAAAATAGTACTACCTAGTCAGTGTTGTATGTCAGCAAAAAATATGGAACAACATAGGTACCTGATAAGGGGTAGTAAAGACAAGAGCCTATCAAGTATGAACAAACTCATCCCAATAGTAGTCAACTGTGCTCAAGGGGCCTTCTGATAGGAGAGATCAAAGAGGGATGGTCAAGGACAATCTGTTCACCATCCATCCATACACTTTTATCTCAGGAAAAGAATGAGCTAGAACTTGGATCTCCTACTGACCAAACCAACCAGAAAATAAACCAGTTGAAGGCAAAAATAACAAGATGTTTGAGGGGCATAACAGAAAACACCAGCTAGTTAATATTATATAGCGACAGTTTTTATTTTGTTGTTAATTTTATTAATTACTCACAATTGAACTAAAAAAAATCTAAGACAAATGAAAAATGCTTGGCATTGAAAGAAATAAGAAACATTTATAAATAATAACCAGATAGGCATACTTGACATGAAAAAATGCTTAAATCATTAATATATTAAAGAAATGATGGGAGCCGGGAGGTGGCGCAGGAGGTAAGGTGCCTGCTGCCTTGCCTGCGCAGCCTAGGACGGACCACGGTTCAATCCCCTGGTTCCCATATGGTCCCTCATGCCTGCCAGGAGCGACTTCTGAGCGCGTAGCAGGAGTAACCCCTGAGCGTCACTGGGTGTGGCCCAAAAACCAAAAAAAAAAAAAAAAAAAAAAAAAAAAAAAAAAAAAAAGAAATGAAGGGATAGATCCAACAAAAGAAAGCACTGGAAAGTAGACTAAGAGTCCTGGGTATGACTCGTGGCTTTCAAGCATAGCAGTAGTTATGCAGGCACTGCCTGCAATCTCTAAGTATGACTAGAAGATTATGATGTTTAGGACCATAAAGTACTTCAACAATCTTTGGTCTTCCATAGCCAGCACTATAACCGACATGTAAGAATCTCTGGAACAGGGGCCGGGGAGATAGCATGAAGGTAAGGTGTTTGCCTTGCATGCAGATGCAGAAGGACGCTGGTTTGAATCCCAGCATCCCATATGGTCCCCGGAGCCTGCCAGGAGCGATTTCTGAGCATAGAGCCAGGAGTAACCCCTGAGCGTTGTCGGGTGTGACCCAAAAGTCAAAAAAAAAAAAGAATCTCTGGGACCATCACAATTAATACATGTAGTGTAGCATTCAGTCTGCTATAAACACATATTTTTCGCTGTGTGAACATCATGGCAGCATCTGTGAGCATTACAATCTGAATGAATACGGAGTACCAGAATTAAAGCAGTGTGATCCCTGGTGAAATTATGTGGAAGCACTACAACTAAATTGCATCATTCATTCATTCATTCATTCATTCTTCCCTCTTCCTTTCCTCCTTCTGCCTCTCCTTCATTCCTTCCTTTCTTCCTTCCTTTCCCTTCCTTCTTTCTTCTTTCTTCCTTCCTTCCTTTCTCTGTCTTTCTCTCTTCTTTCTTTCTCTTCCTTCCTTTCTTTCCCTCTCTTTTTCTTTCTTTTTCTTTCTATCTTTCTTTTTCTTCCTACCTTCCTTCCTTCTTTCTTTCTTCTCTCTCTATAGTCTATTTCTCTCTCATCTACCTAATCAAAGACATAGAAATGAAGCTTTTCATTAAGTGATATCCAGAAAATTTTAAAACTGACAAAGTATTAATCATTTTAAACTAAAAGGCTTTGGATTTAAACCAGCATAAATAACAAGAAACCCAAACCTAGCAACATTATAGTAAAATATATAAATTAATAACAAATATGAATATTTAAAGATTTCCAGAAAGAAATCACCTGCCTCCAAATAAAAATAAGTCATGTTGACATCAAACTTAAAAAAATTTACACTTGTTTGTTTAATAGAGTGAACTATATAAAGGGAAAAATATAAAGGGAATATTTCTCTGCTTTATGATAATATCTAGCAATATGTAGAAATAAATGGTCATTAAAGGACTTATTTCAATGCAGATTATTAGAGGAGGACATTGGAAAACACATTAAAATGCATATGAAAGAATACAGACTAAGTCAACTACTTTTTTGTTTGTTTTTGGGTCAAACCCAGCAGCACTTGTGTTTACTCCCAGCTCTAACTCAGAAATTGCTCCTGGCACACTCAGGGAACCATATGGAGTGCCAAGATTTGAACCACTGTCCTTCCACATGCAAGTCAAATGCCTTATCTCCATGCTATCTATCAGGTCCCCTAAGTCAACAACTAAAAGAAAATCCGGGGCCCGGGAGATAGCATGGAGGTAAGGCATTTGCCTTTCATGCAAAAGGTCATCGGTTCGAATCCCGGTGCCCCATATGGTCCCCCGTGCCTGCCAGGAGCAATTTCTGAGCATGGAGCCAGGAGTAACCCCTGAGCACTGCCGGGTGTGACCCAAAAACCAAAAAAAAAAAAAAAAAGAAAGAAAAAAAAAAGAAAAGAAAATCCAAGATAAAGTTGAAAAGAGAGACTTTCATTTACAAATACTGGAATATAGCAGTAATGGTAAAAAATCAGTGCAGTATTAACACATGAAAAGAGAAGAAAGCAATGCAATGCAGAGAAAATAGAGGTTAGAAATGAATAAAACCACACAAAAAAGGGGGAGAAGGACTCTATAAATAATATTTGAAAACAGACTCAGTATATAAATAAAAGGTAAATTTGTACATAACCATATATAGGTAACAGATTAAAGCTATTAAAACTTTTTATTAATATAGAAATAAGTATTGTGAGATAGATATAGAAAATTAAAATAAACCTCAGCAATAAACTAACAGAGAAAAGACATGGCTAACAATAGCAAATATGAAAAAATGGTTCACTCTTATTGATAACATAGGGAAAATTAGACAATATTCAGATATTTATATCAGTCTGAATAAAGGGTGATAAACCAAGTAAAAGAGATCAATTTTATGGTAAAGAACATAATTATATTTTTAGTGGGTGAATTTAATGTAGTATACACAGATGTTGACATAAAATTTATGATAAAATATTTTTAAAATGGGGGCAAGGAAAAGATAAAAATATATTTAAAAATAAATATTAAAGATTCCATGAGAAAAAATTTCATAGTTGTCATTAGGAATATACATCTATATTTCTGAAAGCAAACACATGTTTTGAGTTATTAGAAATATATATGTCTGAGACCAATAGATTGTAACATTGAATGTCTGACTAGAGAAGTTCTCACAGAGCTCTCTGTCTGTAATATGTCTGACATGTGACATGTCTGATAGTGTTCATTGCAGAATTGTTAATTATGGTAGCTAATGAGTTTTGTAAAATGGTTTTGTAAAAACCAACTCTATGTAAAATGGAATACAGACTATGGGAAAAAAAGAGAAGAAAGTAGGTATATATTGAAGAGTAGGTAGGTTTCAAATATTTTAAGCATGAAAAATAGAAAGCAGATGAGTTTAACAGCAAAATAAGCCATACATAATTTTTTAAAAATATTCTCCTACAAACCATACTTCAGGGATATATGTGTTTTCTAAGACCTGTTGAAGCCAATGGGGACATGGAAAGCATTTTCCTTGCATCTGTTTGCAATAGTTATGATCCATACAATGATCCATAGGTACCATTAAAATTACCAGGAGTAAACCCTGAGCATAGAGCCACAGTTGGATGGAATTTAAAATCCACACAAATGAACAAAAAGATAAATTTATATAAGTATATATGATGTCAAAGAACTATGGAAAATGGCAACCTCAACTCTGAATCTGAGATCAAATGGAAAAAAATAACCCATTGGGGCTGGAGCCATAGTGCAGCAGGTTGGACACTTGACTTGTATGTGGCTGATCTATGTTCAATCTGTGACACCCAAGATGGTCCTCTAACCCCACCAAGAGTGATCTCTGAGCATAGAGTCAGAGATATGTCCTGAACATCACCAGGTAGAGCTCAAAAATAGACAAAAACAAAAATCCATAAACATTTTTTTTGTTTTTGTTTTTTTGCATCACACCCGGCAGCACTCAGGGGTTACTCCTGACTCTACACTCAGAAATCCCTTCTGGCAGGCTCAGGAGACCATATGGGATGCCGGGATTCGAACCACTGACCTTCTACATGCATGGCAAACACTTTACCTCCATGCTATCTCTCCAGCCCCAAAATCCATAAACTTTAAGACTTGAAGTAAATTAAGCAAGTAAGAATAGAAAGACCAAATAGAAAATAACAGCAAAGAAACTAGAGTTAAACTTTAAATTTGGAGCTGGAGAGATAGTATGGAGGTAAGGCATTTGCCTTTCATGCAGAGGGACAGTGGTTCGAATCCCGGTATCCCATATATTCCCCTGTGCCTGCCAGGGGCAATTTCTGAGCATGGAAACAGGAGTAACCCTAGAGAGCTGCTGGGTGTGACCCAAAAACAAAACAAAAAAATACAAACAAACAAAAAAAACAATTTTAAATTTGATATGCCTTTTATCTTGGTATAGATGGCAATTCTATTATTTTTTAAAAAATAATTTATTTTTACTTTAGTAGAGTGATATAGTTTTATTCAAAAAAATTAACTTAAAGAAAGTAATGAGAAAGAGATGTGTTCAAGAAGAACAAGAGTCTCTCAAGAGGCAAACAGAGTAACTTTAAAATCTCACAATAAAATACTTTAGGGGTATTCCCTAATCTATTTTATTTTCAAAGGATATGTATGAGAATTAAATTGAAATTCATATCTAAAGTGTTTAAGCTGCAGGATATGTTGAGAAGTCAATTAGAATTAATAATAACATTAATGACATCATTTTGTTTTAAATTAATATACTCTCTTTTTCCTAGTTGCTCAGAGACAATGATAATAGTTTCCAAAAATTTTGACACATCATATTGCCATTATTTTTACAGGATTTAATGAAAGGCATGGTGTTGCCTGATTTTCTCTGTCAACATCAAGAATTTTGTGACTACATTTTTATAATGAGGAATATGGTAGGATGTTAGAACTTAGTCTAAGGATGTTTATTTCTGATATTAGATATGATTCAGGTAACAAGAGACAGAAACAGAAAAGATATGACTGAAAAATGTCCTGCAAAAGTCATTTTAGAAATTGAGTAACTTCTACTGGAGCCCTTATATATTTATTCCAATTAGCTTTTTGTCAACTATATCATTGCTTCTAGTTTTTTTCCCAGTTGTGGTTCTTTCCAACCTTGTTTCTTTTCTTTGGGTCTCTTTGCTATTGGTTGGCTCATTGTCTCAAACCATGGCCCTTCGAGTATGCAATTTTCACTTGAAGCTCCCAGGACTAGGAACAACTGGCCTACATTAACTGTTATCATATCTATCATCAGCACTGCATCCATTTCTTTGATGTACAATTCCTGTTCTCTAGAGCAAAGCATTATCATTACTCAACTCAGTTCGACTTTCTATTTGACCATTACTAGCATGAATTAACATTATGAGAGAATTCTCTTTTATTTTTCCTCTGTAGAGACACTCATTATTCCATTAATTCCCCATTGTCTGTTTGAAAAAACTTTTTGTCTTTGAATTTATATGTTGTTCTGTATTCATTCCTTAGAAACCAGAAGAAGGAAGAGTTGACAAAAATAGTTATGTTTATCCTGTGGCTCTTTCATCACTAACTTTTTGTCTCTTCTTAATTACTAAATGTGGAATATCTGTATGATATGATAAAAATGTTTAAATTCCTGGTGTATAAGATGAGAAAGTTCTAAGGTTTAAAAGCTAACTCTGTAGGTTAGAGCAGATGCTTTGTGGGTGTGGAGGGAGACCCAAGATAAATCTCTGGCAGTTCACAGTTCCCCAATTCCATGATTGATCCCCTGAAGATCAAGTACTAAGCACTGAACTAGAAGTAACCTCTAAAAACTCCCAGGTGTAGAACCCCTACCAAATTTTAATAAAATTAGTTCTATATTAATATTTTAGTGCTTTAAGTATCAAATTCTTTTAACGATTTACAATAGACTACCAAAAATAAATAATATAATTTTTCTTTTTTATTTGTTCATTTCATTAACCATCAGAATCATTTTTGATGCAATGAATTTCAGACATAACTTTCCTTCTAAATGAAAAGGACTATAGACAATGTCAAATAAATTAGTCATTACACCTAAATAAATATATTACCATGATGAAAAATACTGTATAAAATGCCAAAATTCAAATTTAACAGTTTGTCAGCACTCTCCATGCCTACTTACATCAGCTAAGAATTACAACAGTAATCAGTATACAAATTATATATGGTTCAAGTGCTAAGGTCCAGAAGAAAAAAATTTCAGAACTTATGCAATAATTCATATTGCTGAAAGAATTTTCTTTTCACTAGATAAAAATCATACATATAATGCAATTGAAATTGTGAATAAAAAGAGAAAGCCTTTATATTTTAGCATACTGGAAAATCTTTCCCCGAGGAAAAAACATGAAAATAATACTATGATGTAATTATTAATAAATATATTATTCCTTGGCAAGTTATCTAGTTTGGCAAAGTTATGTATAATTAGTGTACTTTGCTGTATCATGACTTTTGCTTAATTGTAAAGAATATGGTGCTCTCATAAATCACAGATGTTTATGTAGATGTTTATTACTTTCTTTTATACAAAGCTTAAGTGTATTTGCAAAATTTCTTTTTCTTCCCTCTGTCATTTTCCTAGTTAACAGTTTTTAGCCTAACCAGTCTGGGTCTCATTTGCTTTGTATTTAAAATATCAAATATTCAACTTAATTAGATATATCAATAAGAAAAGAGAGTATCCAAGTGCTCAGCATCCTTTTGTAATCTCATGTTATAGATGTTTACTTTGATACAAAAATCTACCTCATGAAATCAAAATGACTGGGAGATGTAATTAAATAGGGAAGAAATGAGGGGAAAAGGAAGAGGAAGCAAAGAAAGAGATGGTAAATACTAATGCTATAACTGTATATTTTCTCAGATCTTTAATCTAACAATTTACAAATCATTATTTTGTTGATATGACTAGTTCTTAAATCACGATTCATTTACTTTGTAATTGCTTTTATGAGATGGACTCTTAAATTAAAAAGCTCTGAATTCATTTACAAAGTCACACACAAAATTAATTGGGTATCTGTCTCACTTCAAAGACTGAGACTGATGCTTAAAATTTACAAACTTTCAGAAATTATAACTTTCCTTATTGATAGGTGATTTCTAAGCCTAAAGGGCAGATGACACACATTTAATATATAAAGATTAAAGATTTTCAGTCTACTAATGAAGAGCAATTGTCAGATTCTCCCTGCCATCACAGTATCTAGGACATTTCACAATGCAATAAAAGTAAGTAACCTATTAGTAATCACTTATATCTTCCTAATGTACCCCACCCCATCCTAGACCTATCACATCCCAGCTACCAGGCCTTGGAAATCACTAATTTGTGTATTTATCTATTCTGGGTAAAATACAGAAATAAATCATATGTTTGCTCTTTTGTTGATTCCTTCCATTTAGTTAAATGTTTCCAATTTTCTGTCAATGTTGTTGTATGAATCAGTATTTCATTCTTATGACTGAACAGTAGTCCAGTTATTAATAAGACTTCGCATAGCATATGTGTTTATTCAATCAACAGTTGATAGAATTTTTGATTGAATCTATTGTTTGGGTATTATGAACATGTTTTAACTGCTTTAATAACCATGCACAAGGTTCCCAGTAAGCAATGCAACTATCATGTTCTAGGTAAGCAATATCAAAGCAAAGTATATCAACATTAAAAAATGTATGTGATCTTTGATAATCACAATTAAAATTAGAAGGGGGTAAAGGTTTATATCTGTATTATATATTTAGAATTATAGTAATTTTTATGCTTTAATAATTTTCTTTCTTTTTCTTTCTTTCCTTCTTTCTCTCTTTCTCTCTCTTTCCTTCTTTCTCTCTTTCTTTCTCTTTCTTTCTTTCCTTCTCTCTTTCTTTTTCTTTCTTCTCTCTTTCTTTCCTTTCTTTCCTTCCTTTTTTTCCTTCCTTCCTTCCTTCCTTCCTTCCTTCCTTCCTTCCTTCCTTCCTTCCTTCCTTCCTTCCTTCCTTCCTTCCTTCCTTCCTTTCTTTCTTTCTTTCTTTCTTTCTTTCTTTCTTTCTTTCTTTCTTTCTTTCTTTCTTTCTTTCTTTCCATTCCTCCCTCCCTCCCTCCTTCCTTCCCATCATCTCAGAAGTCTTGTGAGAAGGCCTGTTAATAGATACTGACATTGTTGAAATATGTGGTAAACATAAATAAAAGCTCATTAATGCTTATTAATTCTCAGAAATTAAAAGTTAACATTATTAAAAAGGATTACATAATATGGTTAAAGTAATAGGTTTAAAGTAATCTTTATCAATGTTTAAATTTTCCCAGATTTTTCTCAGAAAAGAACCAAAATATGCTGGCATTTTTTCTGAACTATGAAAGACCCTGAATAGTTAATATTGTATTCTTTTTTTTTTTTTTTGGTTTTGGGCCACACCCCCAAACTCGGTGACGCTCAGGGGTTACTCCTGGCTATGCGCTCAGAAGTCATTCCTGGCTTGGGGGACCATATGGGAAACCGGGGGATATCGAAACGCGGTCCGTCCTAGGCTAGCGCAGGCAAGGCAGACACCTTACCTCCAGCGCCACCGCCCGGTCCCTCAAATATTTTATTCTTAAGATAAAAGAACAACAACCCTTCAACTTCAATCTGTATTATAAAATACCAATTAAAAGAGAATGATAGAAGAATAAAAACACACTGAACAGTGGGACAAACAGGAATCTAAAAGTAAAAACCTATCTATATATATTTAAAATTAATTTGTGACAAAGCACCAAGAACTTACAATTTACAAAGCACACAAGAATTTAACTCTTTTTAAATCAATAAATCAGTTTATTTTAATATATATGACAGATTTCTCAGTATCAAAGGAACCCAAAACAATAAGATTTTTTTCCTTAATTATAAATGAACTATGTGCAAACATGTAACACCCTAAAGTAAGAAAGTTCTATTTTTTGAATTAAAAACAATTCCTTTAAGAACTGTGGTTACAAAAATATTCATAGTTGGGTTTCAGTCATTGAATGAACACCAACCTTCACCAGTGAAGAAAGCCTTAATTTAAGAAATGATAACAGAGGCTATTTTACCATTTGTCTTCCATTTCACAAGAGATAAAAATATATTTGCATTATATATGTGAGTTTTATTTTTATGATATAACTTTGAGTTACCAACTATTGTGCTCTTTAAAGGATCTTATTTTACTTATTTTTATTAAGCACCATGAATTATAAATTGAATACTCGAACTGGGGCAGAAACACATTATGCCAAAAACTCAACTATGACTGACTTTGAAAAGTCTCTTTTTAAATTGGAAAAATTGAAAATCCACATGCAAAATAAACTACATTGCTATTAAGTCTGAAAAATAAACTAAAAATAAGTTAAAAACTTAATGTAAGTTTTGCATTAAGTTACATTACAAAACTATAAAATACATAGAAGAAAACAGAACAGAGGTGCTATTCTCCCAGACATCAGTTCCATAGATATATTTTGAGATTTAAGTCTAATAGAAAAGCAAAAAAAAAAAAAAAATCAAAACAAAAATACATACACACACAAATCAAACAACAGCAATAAAAAACTAAGAGTAAACTAACAGGATTACATGAAACAAAAAAGTTTCTGTGAAGTTGAAAAGACATCCTCCTGAATAAGAGAATATATTTGCATATCATATGTTTTAAAAAGAGTTATGGAAATAGACTCTGAGTAGACACTTCTCTAAAGAAGAGATAATCATTGTCAACAGACACAAGAAAAGATGTTCTGCATATCTAATTAGGGCAGTGCAAACCATAATAACAATGAGAATGCTTCACCCCACACCCATGAGCAAAGCTATTATCATAAGAGAAAAAAAAAGCCCACAAATCTGTTGGAGGAAATGTGAAGAGAAGAGATCTCTTTTTCCATTATCTATGCAAATATAAATTGGGATTACCATTATACAAAGCAGCGTGAAGATTCTTTAAATTAAAACTAGAAATTTAGCATCACCCAGTAAATTATTTCTGGGTATTTAAATGGGAAATATAATAAGACTAATTTTAAAGACTTACTAAAACTATTCATTCAAATATTATTTACCATAACCCCAAACTAGATATAACCTGTATCCACTGACTGGTTAATGGATAAAAAGATATGATACAACACATACACACATATATGTATAAATATGCATAATAAAACATTACTGGCCTTATAAACCAACAAATAAAACATGATGAAATAGTTGTACTTGTAGCAGCATGAATGGAACTAGGATATATTCTGTTTAGTGAAATAAACCGCACAGAAAAAAACCCACACATTGAGAAATTTCATTTATATGTAGCATATGAATAAATTAGTAGATTAAGTAAAGAAAAAAGCTTTTAAACTATAAAACTAACTAGTGGTTACTGAAAGGAAAGGGGAGAGAAATGAATAAATCTGGATAAAGAGGAAGATTGGATGAAGAAATAAACTTTTAGTCTTGAAATTAATGTAGTAAACACACGTTGAGTTTTTTAAGATGCACAATTGGTACTTATACAATGTTATCTTGAAATACTTGATA
The DNA here is from genome assembly GCA_004027635.1 of Crocidura indochinensis. Lineage (NCBI taxonomy): Eukaryota > Metazoa > Chordata > Mammalia > Eulipotyphla > Soricidae > Crocidura > Crocidura indochinensis. Next base: position 46,078 of record PVKC010000997.1, read on the forward strand.
AAATATTTTTAATACTCAGAGCATAACAAGTAGTATAATCATCATAAGAATATTTGTAAAAGTTCCTTTTTCTCTCATCCTCATGGGATGTAATATATTTGCTTTCTGTGGCTCCTTTCCTTACCCTAGTTTGTTTCTGCAACTCCCAATGTACACGATTCTTTTCTGTGACACTCTTGTAATGTCTTAGAGACACAATGAAGAAGACACAGAAGAACAGGTGGGAACTATGTATGCAATGCTTGTGCCATTACTGAAAAAACTGTGACTTTAGTAAACTGGAATCCAACAGATGAAGTTTTTCCAATGTTTTCTTATAGTTGACAGAAAACGAACTTGTACTGGAGACAAGTTTATGAACGGAAGACTCTATATCTTTTTTGTTTGTTTTTGTTTTTGAGCCACATCCAGCGGTACTTAGGGTGTTACTCCTGGCTCTGCTCTCAGGCTTAGATGTCTCTCCTTGCAGGCTCAGGTGACCATATGGAATTCCAGGGAATGAACCTAGATCTGTTCCCGGTAGGCCAAGTGCAAGGCAAATGTCTTACCACTGTACTATCACTGCAGTCCCTCTAGACCTATTTTCTAAGGCTAATTGCTTCACACAATCCTTGAAAAGAAAGTGCCCCTTTCTGCAAGCTTTGCAGAATATAAAATAAGTTCATAAGAATGTTTTCAATAGGAAAAAGTAAATTACTGAAGCAAATTAAGCAAGATAGTCTTGAGCATGCTGAAAAAATGATAAAATTAAGTGTTTAATGATAAATGAAAAAGTTAACTACATCTAACTGGAGCTTTTATAGCCTTTTTGTTACTTCTTTCACTGGTTGGTACAGATGCATGTATAGCCAGAGCTAGAAAAGAACTACAAATGAATAAGTGGAGACATTTCCTCAAACACAGATATGTCATGTGTAGAGCATAATTAGAAGAATGTGTTTTAGAGTTATTTTAGAGCTCAACTCTTTCTGATCATGTTCTCTTTCTGACTATATTTGCTTTCTGTGGCTCCTTTCCTTACCCTAGTTTGTTTCTGCAACTCCCAATGTACACGATTCTTTTCTGTGACAATCTTATAATGTCTTAGAGACACAATGGGGAACTAAATTTCCCCTAGTAAGAATCACTGTTTTAAAATCATCCCTGGATTTTAAAGGAATAATAGACATGAGAGTAAGAAATAGATAAAAAAATAATGAGGGCAAATTTGAAAATGCCTTTGAGAAATGGTTAATATTTATACACTTATTCCTCATTCACCTGGAGTGATGTATCATAATCATCACATTATGGATGAGAAACCTAAGGTTAATTAAATTATCTCCACGGTTAAGTACATCATAGTTCTACTCTTAGAGCTGAATAAAAGTGAATCCAGGATGCAAATGAAGAGTTGGCATTTTAGAGGAGGAGAGCTATTTCTATTTTAATGGAAGTGTAGATATAGATGAATTTGGATATAGAAAAAGAGAGTAATTCTCATCTGATCACACCAATTTTTCTCTCTTCATTAGAAAATTTGTTGAGAGGTTGAGAGCCAACATAGATATAAGATTCTTGCCATACATGTAATAGATTTCAGTTCAATCCTAGTAACACCAGGAGTAGTCATTAAACACAGAGCCAGGAGTATACCACCAGGTCTTGTCTCCAAACAAAATAAATATTCATCATTATTCATAAGAACAACAATAATTTTCTGAGATAAGATAAAAAATTAAATGGAGTAAGTCTGGAATATTCAGTTTCAAGACTATAGGAGATCATTTGTCAGATATATGTGATATGCTTACTTGAAAATAAACCAGTGTATTAAAATGGGTCAGGGTATAAATTAAGAAATATTTTAAATGTATAGAGGTAAATGTTTTGAGTGAAATGATGCGACTATTTGGGGTTGAGGGCCAATTGGGCTAGCTACATCTGCTCTCAATCCTTCTCTTGAGTCTGTGTAAAGGGATCAGACCTATTATTTGAAGGACAATTTGTGATACTAATATAGAAGGCAAGCACATTAGAAACTGTATTGCCTCTTCTGCCCTTGTGTGGTTATTTAAATAGATACAGAAACAAACTGCATAAGACAATAAGACATAATGTCTTGGATGTGACTTAGAACGAGATATAGGGAAATGACTGGATCAAAGTTCTTAATGGGATTCAAAGAGCTATTAGAATTCATGTAGAGTAATAAAATTTAAAAAATTAGAGTGAGAAAATAAATACTGGCAGATTTTTTTTAAGGTTGTGTAATAAAGGAAGAAAAGGTTTTTCCAGAGGGTGTGATAAGAAATTAAGAAGCCGGGGCCGGGCGGTGGCGCTGGAGGTAAGGCCTGCCTTGCCTTGTGCTAACCTAGGACGGACCGCGGTTCGATCCCCCGGTTCCCCATATGGTCCCCCGTGCCTGCCAGGAGCGACTTCTGAGCGAATAGCCAGGAGTAACCCCTGAGCGTCACCGGGTGTGGCCCAAAAACCAAAAAAAAAAAAAGAAATTAAGAAGTCAAGTGTTGAATGGGCCATTGTTGTGGGTAATACATCAGTAGAAAGAAAAAGATTATGTTGCACTTCATTAAAGTAAATAGTAACTGTGATATCCAGTAGGAATAAGTATTCTGAGGTTTTTTTTAAATAAGATGATAGCTAAAAAGGAAGAGAGAAGGCTGATCAGATTTATTTCAAAGAGTAAATAGTTCCCACTTCTAAAATTAGACATTGTTGAAGAAGAATGGCTCAGACACAAATGAGTTTAGTAGAAGAATACCCACTCTAGGTAACCAAAAATTATTTCACTTCCAATAAGGGAAGTTTAATTTGCTTAAATTCATGAATTTATATCAACAACAACAAAGCAAAACCTACAACATGCTTTTATAAAATGCAGAAAACAGAGATATCTTTGTATAAAGTGATAGGATATCAGGTTAAATGGCTTTAGTACTAGAAGGAAAATAAATTTTCTAAAAGAATGGCATGTAGAACAAAACATAAAATATTTATTAAAACAAGGGTATCATTATTCCTGTAAGAATAAATGAAGTACGGTACAGTGAGTAAGGTGCTTGCCTTGTATGTGGCTAGTCAAATTTTTATTCCCGGTACCTCATATGGTCTTCAGAGCACCATCACAAGTGATCCCTGAGCACAGAGCTGAGAATAAACCCTGAACTATTTCAAGTGTAGCCTTAAAGCAAACCATCATCATCATCATTATAATCATCATCAACAACAACAATATTAATTATTAATAAAGGAGAGCCAGAGAGATAGTACAGACAGTAAGGCTCAAGCCTGGATTCGATCCATGGCATATCATATGGTCTCTAAGCACTACTGGGAGAGATTCTTGAGTAAAGAGTCAGGAGCATTGCTGAGTGCATCCCCCAATAAACAAATAGATAAAATCAAAAATAAATATAATAGACGATGTGAGAACTAATTTGACAATATGCTTCCACACAGCAACACATCTAATGTGAAGCTGCTGGAATGAAATGAGCACATTCAATTTTATGTAACTAATATTTATTCTAAGCTTTTTGTTTTTAAGTTTATATTTACACTGGAAATAAAAATAATGAACAATCACATAGGTTGGCATAGCATTTAAATAGTAAATCATCTAATTAACCAGTCACTTGAAACTGAAAAGGGAAATTTGAATCTGTTGTTTAATTGCCACATTTCAAGAACAGATTTTAGTTGGCTGCATCTAAAAAGAAATAATAACATGAGGCCACAAAAATATCCATAGTAATAAGCAGGCTCTGGTTTCTATGTATTACATATACAAAGGCTACTGACAATAGTATTGGTAAATGGGTTAAAACATTCAGCTACTTCAAATATATGAAGCACTAGAGTGTAAAAGATCAATTCTAAACTACCTCCTGGGAAGAGAACAGACAATCTTAAAGTCATAAAGAAAGGAATATCTACCTCAGAACTATATAACTTTAACTAATCACCTTTGGCCCGAATTATAATTTTAACAATAAATATTCAGAGAAGATTAAATCTAATGGTCTATTAAGGATTCATTATTGTATGCGTATTCTAACAATTACCAGGATGATCCTAGTGCTGGAAATTTTTCTTGAAATGTCCTACCATATCAAACATGGTCTCATTTGTACCTCAATATAATAACAGTAATAATAATAAAATATCAAGTATGTGACAGTTTTTCCCCAATTGACATCTCGTCACCAACAATTGTATCACTTTATCTCATTTTACTTCCAATGTTCTCTGAGTGGCCACAATAGCCTCAGCCAAGTTCATTCCAAGGAACCTTAGCTGTCTTTGGCTCTTTTTGGAACTTTCTTTACCTACATGCATAATTGTCCCAACATTTCTTAAACTACATCTATGTTTATCTCATATGCCATCTGTTTTTTAACCAAAATATCCATTCCTTTGTAACAGTATAATTTTTTATTATAATATTCAACTTTCTGGAATTTAATCATTATAAAAGCAGAAATTGTTTTTCAGCCTGAGATATCCAAAACTCCTAAAATAATGCTAGCATGTAACTATTTGGTGAATAAATAAATTATGTTTACTATTAGGTAAAAATTAAAGTAGTAAGACATTAGAAAAATAGTAGAGAACTAAAGTATTTGACATATTGATATGTGAGCATTATGAAGAAATGTTCTGTGACTTGATGCTTAGTTATAGTGCTAAAGTGTTTTCAAAATAAGGAAATAAAAAGAAAGTTGTAGTTTTTCTTTCCTCTCCCATAAAGTAGAAAAACAGAACAGAAACGATAATCAAATTACTTGTTTGCTATGAAATTGAGATGGCTAGCTTAGCACTAGTCAATGTGAAATCTCTTTACAGATCTTGAAGTAAATTTTATTCTGCATAAGCCAAAACATAAGCCATAGAATGTCAGGTATGACCACACATGTATAATTTTTAAAAATGATTTTTAGCTTTTGATTTATACAAAAATTTATACAACAAACTGTGTGTCTAAGAACAAATTCTACTGAGTTCTGCTTTACTTATAAACATGCTCATTTATTTCAATGTGCTTGGGATATCTTTCTCCAATTAAAGCTGGATGATGAACAAGTCGCAGGATAACTCATTAAAATTATGTTAAGTACATAGCATTAGCACTCAGAATAAACTAACATTTCTCACTTCTTTCTAATTTGTGGTAATGAGTTTTAGAGTATATCATTGTGGGCTATTGTGTTAGATAAGAGATTTGTTGATACTCTATAAGAGAAAGAATAATTTAAGTTTCCTGTGTACTTCTTGCTATTTTTTACTCTTCTCTTTCAAAATGATATACTTTATGTTAAAATAATAATTTAGAAAATGTTTTATATCTCCTAATTTTAAAATGACTGTTAAAATAGAAAATTTCTTTTCAATAACAGAACAGGAACAAAAACAACATTGACTTTACTGGTGACATTTCAAAATAGCTTTGAAACAAGGAATGATCTTGTGTATGCTCCTGATTTTACCTACTGTGTTCCTATTTGTTATCAAAAGAAAGGTTTTAGCACTTTCCTTGTGCTTCAGCCTCATAATGGTGTTGCAACTACTTCCCTACAGTTGTCTCTGCGAACGAAGATCTTGTTACTTATTTTCTTTAGTTCTAACCATATTTTAGCAATAGTTGGGCTTCTCTGTGTCCTAGTCCAGCATCCTGGGAACTTGGAATTGGGGCTTTGGCAATGACCTCATCTTTCATCTTAGATTCTTATTTTGTAAATGAATTTATGTCTTGGAGTCTTGAAACAATAAACCATTATATGAATTTCATTTTATCTAGGTAAAAGATTTTCATAGGTCTGATAATTCTGTTATAGTATATTTTTTCTTTAAATAAATACATTTATTAAAGTAAAAAAATTAAGCACCATGATTGCTAGCATGATTGTAGTTGGGTTTCAGTTATGAACAAAACACCCCCTTCACTAGTGCAACATTATCAACACCAATGTCTCCCCCTTCCTTTCCAAAACAATTCAAATGCCTGTATTTGAATAGTCATTCTACTTTTCTCACTCATTAACATTATCACAATAGTTGTTAGTGTAGTTATTTCTCTAACTGCACCACTATTCTTTGTGGTGAGTTTCAAGCTGTGAGCCAGTCCTTCCAGGCCTTCCAGCCCTTAACTCTATTGTCTGTGGGCCTTATGACAGCAATTTCTTTAATTTTTCTTAAAACCCATAGATGAGTGAGACTATTCTGTGTCTCTCTCCCTCTGACTTATTGCACTCTACATAATAGATTCCATGTACAACCATGTATAGGAAAATTTCATGATTATATCTCTCCTGACAGTTGCATAATATTCCATTGTGTATATGTACCACAGTTTCTTTAGTCATTCATTTGTTGAGGGACATCTTTGTTGTTTCCAGAGTCTGCTATAGTAAATAGCGCTGCGATGAATATATGTGTGAGGAAGAGATTTTTGAATTGTATTTTTTGTGTTTCTAAGGTATATCCTTAAAAGTGGTATAGCTAGATCAGATGGGAGCTGAACGTACAGTTTTTTGAGGAATCTCCATATTCTTTCCATAAAGGCTAGACTATGGGACTAAACCACATTCCCACCAGCTGTGAATGAGAGTTCCTTTCTCTCTACATACCCCTAGCACTGATTGTTCTTGTTCTTTGTGATGTATGCCAGTCTCTGTGGCTTGAGATGGTACCTCATTGTTGTTTTGATTTGCATTTCCCTGATGATTTGTGATGTGGAGCATTTTTTCATGTGTATTTTGGCCATTTGTATTTTTTCTTTGAGGAAGTGTCTGTTCATATCTTCTCTCCAATTTTTGATGGCGTTAGATTTTTTTGTTAAGTTCTGTCAATACCCTCCCTATTTTTAATATTAGCCCTTATCTGATGAATATTGGGTGAATATTTTCTCCCACTCTCTGGGTGTCTTTTGCATCTAGGCACTATTTCCTTTGAGGTGCAGAAGTTTCTCAGCTTAATATAATCCTATCTGCTTATCTATGCTTCCACTTGTTTGAAGAGTGCTATTTCCTCCTTGAAGATGCCTTTTTCTCAATGTCATGGAATGTTTTACCTACATGTTGTTCTATATACCTTATGGTTTCAAGCCTGATATTAAGGTCTTTATCCATTTGGATTTGACCTTTGTGCATGGTGTTAGATGGGGGTCTGAGTTCTCTTTCTTGCAAGTGGCTAACCAGTTGTGCCAACACAACTTATTGAAGAAGCTTTCCTTGCTCCATTTTTTATTTCTTGCCCTTTCATCAAAAACTAGTTGATTGTATGGTTGGGGAACATGCTCTGAATACTCAAGTCTATTCCACTGATCTGAGGGTCTGTCTTTATTCTAATACCATGCTGTATTAATATAGTCAAGGCAATCTACCACAAGCCAATGGCAAATATGATTCTCAATAGTGATAAACTAGAAGCATATCCTCTACAATCTGGTATAAGAGAAGGCTGCCCTCTCTCATCACTCCTATTCAACATAGTACTGGAAGTACTTGCCCTAATGATTAGGCAAGAAAAAATTATTAAGGGCATCCAGATAGGAAAGGAAGATATCAAGCCCTTACTGTTTGCATATGGCATGATACTATATTTATAAAACCCTAAAGACTCTGCCAAAGCTTCTAAAAACAATAGATTCATATAGCAAAATGGCAAGTTACAAAATTAACATGCAAAAGTCAGTGGCCTTCTTATACACTAATAATGATAGAGAAAAAATTGACATTAAAGTAAAAAACAATTCCATTCACATTAGTGCCCCACAAACTCAAATATCTTGGAGTCAACTTAACTAAAGAGGTGAAGGACCTATACAAAGAAAATTACAAAAGCCTGCTTCAAGAAATAATAGAGGACACAAGAAAATGGAAACACATACCCTGCTTATGGATTGGCAAGATCCTGCTCATGGATTGGCAAGATTAATATAATTAAAATGGCAGTACTTCCCAAATTATTATACATATTTAATACAATTCCTCTAAAGCTAGCCATGACATTTTTCAAAGAAGTGGAGCACACACTCCTGAAATTCATTTGGAATAATAAATACCCACAAATAGCTAAAGTAATCCTTGTTCAAAGGAATATGGGAGGCATGACTTTCCCTAATCTTAAATTGTATGACAAAGCAATAGTTACCTGTTATAGTTTAAATGGGAAATCTATTGTTGTAGTATTTGTGAGTTTGTCTGTTCAAACATTGTAAACATGGTTTTCATTAAATAATTATGTTATTGAGAGAATGATAGAGACATTACAAACTTCAGATTTCTTCATTTTCTCATTGCTTCTACTTCCTTAGAGTAGAAACCACTATTTGAATTTATCCTTCTCTATTGTTTTTATGCTATATTAAAATTTTAATTGCTTCATCTAATCTAAAGCAAGTTAGAAATTATCACTTAGCTAATATTTTCATCTTATAAATTATTTCTAACAATGCACTTACTTCCATTAGGGATGCGATAAGAATCAGACTAACAATATCTGTCCAATTGATGGTATTGCCATTACTGTCATTGTCATCATTATCATCTTCATTGGGATCATCAGCACCATAAGAGAAGATCTATCACTGTCTATGAAGGAGTAGAGGCTATTCTGTAAAAATACTTGAAAACCTATTCTTAATCTGAGAGAAGATAAATGTAGAATACAACATTTGGAATTACTATGTGACTTTTCCATTACTTTGTCTCAAATTCTCATTTCTTGTGGATAAATCTGGTTAGCACCTATGGGTTAAGCAAGTGCAACAAAAAGTTTCATTTTGGGTTTGTAGAAATAGTACAGCTGGTGGGGCATTTACTTTGCACACACTGATCAAAGATTCATCCCTAGCAACCATATGGTGTCCCTGCCTGTCAGGCATTAATTCCTGAGTGCAGAGCCAGGAGTAAGCCCTGAGCACCTATGGGTTGTAGCCCAATATAAACTAACAAATGAACAAACAAAAACGAACAAAAAAGAAGTTACATTTCTGGAGCCAGATAGATAGTACAGCTGGAAGGGTGCTTTTCTTACATGTGACTGACCCAAGTTTGATCTCTGGCACTCCACATGATACCCCAAGCGATCAGGAGTTATTCCTGAATGTAAAGCCAGGTTTAAGTCCTGACTATCACTGGGTTTGGTTCAAAAACAAAAAAAAATAAAGAAGAAAGAAAGAAAGAAAGAAAGAAAGAAAGAAAGAAAGAAAGAAAGAAAGAAAGAAAGAAAGAAAGAAAGAAAGAAAGAAAGAAAGAAAGAAAGAAAGAAAGAAAGAAAGAAAGAAAGAAAGAAAGAGAAAGAAAGAAAGAAAAAGAAAGAAAGAAAGAAAAAGAAAGAAAGAAAGAGAGAATGAAAGAAAGAAAGAGAAAGAAAGAAAGAAAAAGAAAGACAAAGAAAGGAAGAAAGCAAGTAAGAGAAAAGGAAGAAAGAAACAGGAAAGAAAGAAAGAAAAAAGAGAAAGAGACAAAGAAAGAAAGGAAGGAAGAAAGCAAGAAAGAGAAAAGAAAGAAAGAGACAAAGAAGAAAGAAAGAAAGAAAGGAAAAGAAACAGAAAGAGATAAAGAAAAGGAAGAAAGCAAGAAAGAGAAAAAGAAAGACAAAGAAAGAAAGAGAGAAAAAAGAAAGAAAGAAAGAAAGAAAGAAAGAAAGAAAGAAAGAAAGAAAGAAAGAAAGAAAGAAAG
>PVKC010000998.1:0-55737 GCA_004027635.1 Crocidura indochinensis
GGGGGGGGGGGGGGGGGGGAGGGAGATTTGGGACAATGGTGATGGGAACGTTGCACTGGTGATGGGTGGTGCTCTTTACAGTACTGAAACCAAAACACAATTATGTATGTAATCAAGGTGTTAAAATAAAATAAAATAAAAAAAAAAGAAATTACAAATAACACCCCTGCTGACACATGCTCTCTGATTCTCCTCCTAACTCTCTCCCCAAATGTGGACTGTTGCTTGATATTGGACTTCAGATGCACCAGAAGAATCCCCGGTGCAAGAACTCCACCTCAACCTTTTCTGCCTCAAATCATTTCTCAAACTCAACAATACCAGGGTATATAATTTTCATTATATCCAGGATTCCACCCCTCACAAGAATATCTCAAAAGACAATGGGGCAGCCTATATTTTCTTTGTAAGTTTAAGACCTATATAATTCTACCTCTTAACCTATTTATTCTCCAATATAAGGTAGTCAGTCTCCTGCATCACTTTATTCCCTTAATTACTTTTTCTAAACTCTTTTAAATTTTTCTTTATATATGTGAGTATATATATTGTCTTGTTTTCATTTTCTTCTCTTCCATAACTTTACCTGTTTTGGTTCTGCTTGATACAAAAACTTACAGGAAAAAGTCTTGCCTGGGATGATAGCTCAGCTCAAAACTAGGGCACAGAGAATATGGAACCTGATAGGCTCACTTTCAAGTGCACCAGCAATATTATATACCAACATTTCTTCTTGCAAAGGCATACTAAAAAGGGGAAATTTTACATATAGTAACAAGCCCTTATCGACTAGGGATAAGAACTCATACATTTTATAATATTGGGGCATCCCCCACCTTGTACATATATCATGTGGACCCAACTTAGACTTCAGGGGAATGGAAGGCAATCATCCAAGCACAACTGTAGATCCCAGACATAGAACCAACACAGTTCTCTGCAACAGCTGCAGGAATCAAACTGCCTCTGGGACATTATCAATACTGCTCTGACACCAACATGCCAGTATTGATGTAACATCCTGACAATTAATAAATGGCAACACATTGATCTAAGAGCAGCTTGTCTTACCTCACCACCTAATGACAAGATGAAATCAGATGACATGTCATCCTGTTATATGTGCAAAAGACCACACTTACTACAGAAGACTGATCATGACAACCATGACTAGGCAGAACTTATAAAAAAGACCCTACTCTAGGCTTTGGCCTATGATTTCTAATTTCAGAGATCTGACAGAGACAACTACAACTGAGCATATCTTCAGGAAACATAATTAAAGACCCTATTCTAAGCTTCATCCTAGTATCAGTGCAAAAACCAAGACCACCAACTACAGAAGACTGATTAAAACAATAGTGATGGAACAGAACTTCTAGAACCATAAAGAAAGACTCCATCTTAGGCTCCATCCTATGACCTGTGCAAATACCAAGTTTTCTAGCTACAGAAGTCTGATTTTATCATCCAGGACAGAGCGGACAGTTTCCAGACACCACAAAATAACCTAGGGGAGAATAAAAGAGCATGTATGGAGCCTGTAGTTATTCCCATGACAGTATACTTTAAGGGCAGAAACCCTGTTTCTCGTAGGCCAAGGGAATTCCTTTCTTTTTTTTTTGGGTCACACCCGGCAGTGCTTAGGGGTTACTCCTGGCTCCATGCTCAGAAATTGCTCCTGGCAGGTACGGGGGACCATATGGGGCACCGGGATTTGAACCGATGACCTTTTGCATGAAAGACAAACGCCTTACCTCCATGCTATCTCCCGGGCCCAGGAATTCCCTTCTTAATTTCCCCAATATTTACTGTGCCTATGAAAAAAATAAATAATATTTTTGGTTTTGTTATTGTTGTTGTTTGGTGTTTTTTGTTTGCTTGTTTGTTTCTTTTCTTTTTGGGGTGGGGGGTTCGGACCACACCCAGTGGTGCTCAAGGGTTACTCCTGGCTATCTTCTCAGAAATAGATCCTGGCAGGCACGGGGAATCATATGGGATGTTGGCATTCGAACCAACTACCTTAGGTCCTGAATCAGCTGCTTGCAAGGCAAATGCTGCTGTCCTATCTCTCCAGCCCATTTGTTTCTTTTTTGCTTTATTTTTATTCCAGGACTATGCTTATTGTGTGGTTGTTGTCTTTATTGTTTTGGTGCATTTTGGGTCTTTTGTTTGATTGTTTTGTATTGTTATGTTTTTTCTTCCTTTTTCTCTTTCTTCTCTTAAATTGATATTTATAGCCTCTAAAAGGATTCCCCTCATTTTTTGTTTGTTTAACTTTTGCCCCATCTTATCTTTTCCATGTCCTCAAACAGAATCACATAGCTTGAAGCATCTTGTTCCACCTCACAAATTGAGGGTGAAGTAATGGAAGGTACCAAGACCAAAAAGTTGTACTAACATTAAGTAGGAAAAAAAATTATCAGACCTAAACACCAAATATAAAGCCAATGAAAACAGAATTGATACCCAATCTACAACAATCTACACACAGAGAGGACCACTTATTTTAGCAGTCCAGAGGGTAAAGTAGGGGGATATGGGATGCATGTTAGGAACAGGTGTGGAGGGAGGACAACATTGGTGGTGGGAATGCCCCTGGTTCAATATCACTATGTACCTAAAATATTACTGTGAGGGGCTGGAGAGATAGCATGGAGGTAAGGTGTTATGCCTTGCATGCAGAAGGACAGTGGTTAAAGTCTCGGCATCCCATGTGGTCCCCGAGCCTGCCACAAGTGATTTCTGAGTGCAAAGCCAGGAGTAACCCCTGAGCTCTGCTGGGTATGACAGAAAAACAAACAAAAAACAAGAAAAACTATTACTGTGAAAGATTTGTAATCCATTTTCGTCAAAATAAAAATTATTATTAAATAATAAAAGAAACTACTTCTGGCAAGCTGGGGACCATGTGGGATGCTGGGAATCAAACTTGGTCCCTCTGGGTCAACCATATGCAAGGCAAATGCCCTAGTGCTGTGATATCTATGTGACTTTTTACCATATTACTTAAAGTGAATTACGAATCAATTTTATTCTGGCTAAAACTCCATTCTAGGTTGCCTCAAAGCCTTAAGTTTCTTTTATTAGTAATTAATTTGAGTTATAGTAAGGAAATACGCCCTCTCAAAGAAATCAACATATACACTTATCAGCAATTATAAACTCCTAAAAGATCTAGGTATGTACTCAAGAGAATGGTACAGAAAAATTTTATTTAGAATAATGAAGAATAAAGGAGTATAAAATAACTGGAGAATGTTTTTAAAATTAAAAGTCAACATGAAGATAATTTAAGTCCACTGGGAAGCATAAGAGCTAAGTAAACTATTTGATATATTTTAATCTGCATTTATCAATGTTGGGAAAATAAGAAATAAACATATTACCAGATTTTTAAAATCCAAATCCTTCTATATGTTAGTTACATTACCAAATGGAGTACATGCCTAACTTAAACCTATAGAGTAACACTATGAAACAAAAGTATTAATTCCTATGTATTTGAAGCTGAAGATATAAGAGATTATGCAATTGGCTGATACACTACTAAACATAGGTTCTATTTATACACTTGCCAATTCAACAAATATTTATTTTATTTTATTTTATTTTTGGTTTTTGGGTCACACCCAGCAGCGCTCACGGGTTACTCCTGGCTCTATGCTCAGAAATCGTCCCTGGCAGGCCGGGATTTGAACCACCATCACCATCCTTCTTCATGAAAGGTAAACCTTACCTCCATGCTATCTCTCCAGCCCCAGCAAATATTTTACGTAATATGTGAATGATACTATTCTAGTTTTGGGATATTGGGGCTCGGGAGATAGCATGGAGGTAAGGCGTTTGCCTTTCATGCAAAAGGTCGTTGGTTCAAATCCTGGTGCCCCATGTGGTCCCCCGTGCCTGCCAGGAGCAATTTCTGAGCATGGAGCCAGGAGTAACCCCTGAGCACTGCTGGGTGTGACCCAAAAACCAAAAAAAAAGTTTTGGGATATAATAATATGCAATGTGTATATTTATATTATGCTTATAGTCTCATGAATGAGACAGAAATATTTTCATTCTTCTTAGGAAAGACTAATTGTGCATGGTGTGAGACAAATTTTTCAACTTAATTTAAAGAACTGTGATTTACAAATCACAGTTGATAATCGAGTTTCAGGCATATAATATTTTAACACCAATCCAACTATTATGTCAATTCCCATCACCAGTGTTCACATACTCATCATATCTCTCACTGCCCCCTGCTTACCTGTACCTGAAACCTTGACAAGGACAATACAAAGTTTGATGGTTGCAGCTTAAACATCATGTTTTCAGTTTTGTTGAATTTATGCTTTGGATTTTATAGCTATAACACTCTCCCTTATCACCAATATAACCAAAACTTCATTACTTCCCTTTTAATTTTATGCTTTCATTCACTGTCTCAAATCTGAGGTCAAGGATGATGTAGGTATCTCTCCTTTACAAAATTATATCTACTCATCCAGTTATAACACTACAAATAAGTGATATAATTCTGTGTTTGTCTTTATTTGTCTAGCTTTCTTTGACTTTACATTTTTTCCTGTTCTAACCAGGTTGTAGCAAACTGCATGATTTTGTTATTCCTTGCATCTGCAAAGAATATATGCATATACAAAATTATCATGTATATAAGTAACGCATCTCCATAATTCATTATTTTATTGTTGGACACCTCACTGATTCCATATTTTAGCCATTGTAATAAATGTTGCAAATAATGATGTGCATGTATCACGTTAAAATAAAAGTTTTTGAGTCCTTAAAGTAGATAAATCAAAAATGGAATTCCGGGGTTATATGTCCACTCAATTCTGTTTCCTGAGCAGTTTCTATACCATTTCCCACAGAAATTGAACCAGACAACACTCCCATAAGCAGTTGATGAGAGTTCCTTTTTCACTACATCTCTTTCAACAAGGATTGTTACTATTTTTGATATTTGCCATTCTAAATGGTGTGAGATATCTTGTCATTTCTTAATTTGGATTTTCCTAACGATAAATAATACTGAGAACTTGTTCACGTGCCTATTGGCAATGGTTTTGTCTTTCTGTGATAAGTGGGCAGTTAATTTCTCTCTCCATTTTTGATAGTTTGAATTTTTTGATAGATCCATATATAACCTGAATATCTAATGTGTCAAATGCAAATATTTTTTCTCACTCATATATTTTAGTTTTAGCTCATGTTCCTTTTGCCACTAAAAAACTATTTAATGATCCAAGCCAGGGGCAATTCCTGAGCGCTGAGCCAGGAGTAACCCCTGAGCATCAAACGGGTGTGGTCCAAAAAAACCAAAAAGAAAACTATTTAACGAGAAAGGCAGGTCCTCTGTCTGTGAAGTCAGGCCGGAGGAATCTGTCCCTGTTGTGTGATTACCGATTGGAAGAGACTATGTGTATTGCTGGTGCATGTTTCTCTACTGTTCTGTGTCCTGTATCTCGCCTGAGTGGGCAGAGAAGGGCCCCAAAAATCGTTCTCTTAGAGGCTCCAGAAGAGCATGGCCACTTCACATCACAGCGGTGCGCTCTTTCTAATGAATGAACCACACAATAACATGCAGGAAGAATCACACTACAAGCATGACAATGGAACAACCTCACAGACAAACACCATGCAGAAAGAATGAAGATGATAGCTCTGATGACCCAAAAAATACCAACCATATGGTTAGCCTCTCAGATAAGGAGTTTAGAATAGAAATATGGAGGGCTCTCATGGAAATCAAAAACAATATAGCTCTATCTGAACTGAACACAAAGACAGAAATCAGAAAACTCCAAACTGAAATAACAGATCTGAAAAACATGGTAGCTCAACTGAAAAATTCAATGGAAAGCCTCTCAAACAGGGAAACAGCAGCCGAGGATAGAATTAGTGAGCTGGGAGATCAAATGCAGGACAACTTCATACAGTATTGGAAAAGAACCTTAAGGCAAATGATCAGACAATGGAAAAAGAACTCAAGGAATGTAAACAGATGAAAATAGGAGACTTTGATAAACTCAACAGAAACAAAATAAGAATCATTGGAGTCCCAAAGAACCAGGAAGGGGATACACAGGGAGAATCAAAGTCAAAGACATCATCACAGAAAAACTCCCAGAGCTAAAATCTGCATGCAATCAAACCCTGAATACCCAAAGAGTACTAGCTAAAAGAGACCTGAAGAAAATCACCCAAGACACATTCTACTCACAATGAAGAATGCTACAGATAGAGATAGAATACTGAAAGTAGCAAGATCAAAAAGGGAAATTGCATACAAATGAGCATTCTTAAGATTTACTGTAGACATGTCACAAGAAACTCTCAATGTTAGAAGACAGTGGTGGGATATTATGACAAGACTGAATAAAATGGAGGCTTCCCCTAGAATACTGCACACCATCAGAATCACATTCAGGTTTGAAGGAAGGATACATAGCTTCATGAAAAAGCAACAGCTCAGAAACTGTACAGATGCAAAACAGACTTAAAGGAAAAACTGGAAGGCCTGCTTTAAGACAAGACAGACTAGTGGATACACCAAACTTATACAGAAAGATGACATTAATTCCCATGAAAATAATCTCCCTCAATGTCAATGGACTAAATGCACCAGATAAGAGAAACAGAGTGGGTAAATAAATAAAAAAGATGAATTCAACCTTCTGCTGCCTACAAGAAAAACACCTGAATAGTCAGAACAAACATAGACTCAAAATCAAAGGCTGGAGGAAAATCATCCAAGCAAACAACACCTTTTAAAAAGCTGGGTTGGCCATATTAATATCTGATGACACAAACTTTAGACTCAGAAAAGTTGTAAAGGACAAAGATGGACACTTCATTTTAATCAAGATATATGTGTAACAGGAAGAAATCACACTACTAAACATAAACACACTCAATGAGAAACAAGACAATTATCTAAAACAATTATTGACACATTTGAAAGATGACATCAATAATAACAACACAATAATTGTGGGAGAACTCAACATGGCCCTGTGAACACTTGATAGGCCAACTAGACTGCAACCCAACAGAAATATGAAAACATATATTCTAGGATATATCCTAGGCCTCTTTCTTCCATTTCTCTTTTCATATTTTTCATATATATATTCATATATATTCATATATATATATCCTAGGCCTCTTTCTTCCATTATATATATATATATATATTTCTGGGGATACTCCATCCCCAGAAACCTGGATACACATTCTTCTCCAGTGTACATGGACCATTCTCCAGGGTAGACCACATGCTGACACATAAAATATACCTCCATAAAATCAAGAGGATTGAAAATTTGCAGGCTACCTTCACTGACCACAAGGCTCTGAAATTAGATGTGAACTAAAAGTGACACAGAAGAAGAACATTAACAGCTGAAAATTAAACAGCCTGCTCTGAAAAACCAATGGGTACGAGATGAAATCAGAGAGGAAATCAAAATTTTTCTGGAAACAAATGACAATGAAGACACAAACTATCAGAATCTATGGGACACAGTTAAAGTAGTACTGAGAGGAAAATTTATAGCTTTGCATGCACACATTAGGAAGGAAGAAGGGGCATATCTCAATAGCTTAGTAAGACAGCTCATAAAATTAGAAAATGAGCAACAAAAGGAACCAAAAATAGGGAGACAGAAGGAAATAATAATGCTCAGAGAAGGAATCATTGAAGTAGAAACTCCAAAAACCATTCGAAAGATCAACAAAAGCAGAAGTTGGTTCTTAGAAAAAATAAACAAAACTTGATAAACCAGTGGCAAAACTCACAAAAAAGAGAGAGAAACTTGTAAGCCCATATTAAAAAAGAAAAGGGGTAGATTAGTACACATATTGCAGAGTTTCTAAGGGTAATCATAGACTACTTTGAGAAACTCTATGGCACCAACTATGAGAATCTGGAAGAAATGGATACATTCTTGGACTCTTACAACCTTCCACGGTTGAATAAGGAATATGTAGCATATCTAAATACCCCCATCATCATTGAGGAAATAAGAACAGTAATCAAATGTCTGCCCTAAAACAAAAGCCCAGACTCAAATGGATTCACTAATGAATTCTTTCAAACCTTTCAAGAGAAACTACTACCAGTCTTGGCCAGGCTCTTTCATGAAATTGAAAAAATGAGTACACTTCCAAATAGCTTTTATGAAGCCAATATCACCTTGATTCCAAAACAAGTCAGAGATGCTGCCAAAACAGAAAATTGCAGACCAATATCCCTGATGAACACAGATGCAAAGATCTTCAACAAAATCCTGGCAAACAATATCCAATGCCTCATCAAGAAGATCATTCACTATGATCAAGTAGGTTTCATCTCAGGAATGCAAGGATGATTTAACATATGTAAATATGTCAATATGCAACATCAACAACAACAACAACAAAAATAACATGATCGTATCAATAGACTGAAAGAAAGCTTTTGATAAGGTCCAACACCCAGTCTTGATCAAAACTCTCAGCAAGATGGGAATGAAAGGATCATTTCTCAGTATAGTAAAGGCCATCTACCACAAGCCAATGGCAAATATCATCCTCAATGAAGAAAAACTAAAAGCCTGTCCTCTAAATTCTGGTACAAGACAGGGCTGTCCTCTCTCACCACTTCTACTCAACATAGTACTGGAAGTACTTGCTATAGTGATTAGGCAAGAAAAAGATATCAAGAGAATCCAGATAGGAAAGAAAAAAATCAAACTCTGAGTTTGATATGATACTCTGAGATGATATGATACTCTACTTAGAAAACCCTAAAGACTCTAACAAAAAGCTTCTAGAAACAATAGACTCATAAAGCAAGGTGGCAGGCTACAAAATTAGCACACAAAAATCAATGACCTTTTAATACATCTCTGCCTATTTCTATCCTGAGCTTTCAAATGTGTTTTCTGTAGGCAGCAGATATCAGGATTTTGTTTCCTGATCTAACTCTCTACTCTGTGTCTTTTAAATGATGAGTTTAGTTAGTTGACATTTAAGGAATATATTGACAGCAAGGATTGTTGTGCAATTATATTGTTTGGTAGTTGTTGCTACCATTGGGGGTTTGTTTTGTGTAATTAATCTCTGAGTATTTCATTTAGAGTGGGTTTTCTTAGGATAAATATTGTGAGTTCTTTTTTGTCTGAGATGTTTTAACCCTCCTCATGTAAATAAGAGTTTTTCTGAGTGGTGGACTCTAGGTTGGAAGTTTCATTTAGTAGTTTAAATATGTCATTACACTGTCTTCTTACCTGAATTGTATCATGGAAGATATTGTTTGATTCTTATGTTCCTTTATTAGTTTTTGAGACTTTTTTTCCTTATTGCATTGAAGAATTTATCTCTCTCTTTTTTGCCATACTAAAGTATGTGTCTTGGTATTGATCTGTTAAGGTCTATTTTGTTTGTTAGTCTTTTTTGCAACTCTGATTTGTACAACTGCCTTTTTTCCAGAGAATGGGTAAACTGTTTGCTATTATTTCCCTCACTACTTATTCTTCCCTTTTCCATTTTTCCTCTCCTTCTGGCTTTTCTATTAGTTGTATATTATTTCATCTGTCTTTGTTAATTAGATACTTAACATTTTCTTCCAAGGATTTGTCACCCATTTCTGTATTGAGTTCTCTGTTGTTTCTGACTTGAAGTTCATCCATGCGATTCTCTATGTGTAAAATTCTGCTACTCTGACTTGCCAGCAGATTTTTTAAAATTTTATTAACTCCAATTTTCTGGACTCTTAAGTTCTGATTGCGTTCTTTGAACTGGACTAATTGTTCATTTCTGGATTTCTTTATATCTTTGGTTAGTCATTACTCAAATTTCATTGCTAAGCCAATATATGCTGATTTTATCATCTACAGAGTTTTTGCATTTTTGAGGGCTTGTAAATTTTGAAGGTCTGGAGGTTGAAGGGTGAGTGAGGGACTGTTTTGTATGCACAAAATTTACCTGGTGACCTAGGGGTTCCTGTCCAATATACCTGCAACCTGGGGCCCATGATTATAGGGTTTAGGAGCATTGAGACTGATCGTATCAGCCTTTCTATCGAGCTGGCTTGGGGATATGCGATGGTGACTGGGAGGTCCAGAGGTGATAAAATAAGTCTGAGTGCAATTTTTGCTTGCATTTGGGTTCAGATAGGAAACTAAGTAAAAATCTATAGGAAAACTAATCTAATTTGATACCTTAATTTTGTGTGCAGTACCTAATTCTATAGCAACATTAAATGGTTCATTTAGTCTTTAAGCAAAATGCTCTCTCTCTCTCCCCCTTCCTTCTTCCATCCCATATTATTTTATTCTAAGTTTGATGAAAATTTATCTTGCAGACTTCATTTATATATGTGATTGATGAAGAATGTGGGAGGTGTTTAGGCCTCACTTGGCAGCAATAAGACTCTTCTGACTCTGTGCTAAGGAGTGATTCCTAGTGGTGTTCAGGGGATCATATGTGAGGCCAGATATTTAACCAGGATTTTAGCCTATACAGCCACATTCCTTCCTGTACCATTTATCCTTATGTGTCTTTTAAAATTCATATTGTTAGTTTTATTTTTTGGCACATAAGTCACATCTGGTAATGCTCAGGGTTTATTGCTAACCCTACACTCAGGAGTCACTCCTGGCAGTTTTAAGGGGCTCATATGTGATACTACATATGTGGTTGCATGCATGGCAAGAGCCTTATGAGCTCATTATCTTGCTTGCACTTTTTATGTATTATATCTCAATATGATAGTATGGAATATATTCTCTCTCCTGACTTTGATGTGAATTTAGTTTGAGGCTTTCAAATTTTAAGGTTTTTCTTTTTTTGTTTTTCGGGCCACACCCATTTGATGCTCAGGGTTTACTCCTGGCTAACCGCTCAGAAATTGCCCCTGGCTTGGGGAACCACATGGGACGCCAGGGGATCAAACCATGGTCCTTCCTTGGCTAGCACTTGCAAGGCCTTATTACTAGCGCTACCTTGCTGGCCCCAATTTTTGACTTTTTTTTTTTTTGGCTTTTGGGTCACACCCGGCAGTGCTCAGGGTTTACTCGTGGCTCCATGCTCAGAAATTGCTCCTGGCAGGCACGGGGGACCATATGGGGCACCGGGATTCGAACCGATGACCTTTTGCATGAAAGGCAAACGCCTTACCTCCATGCTATCTCCCGGGCCCCAATTTTTATCTTAGTGCTCAGGAATGCTTTCATTTTAAATTGCTCAGCATTTTAAATACAATTGCTTCAAGTATACTTTTATTTATTTATTTTGTAATTCTGTTTTATTTTATTTTTTCTAATTTTTGTTAAAAAACTGCAATTTACCAAGTTGTTCATAATACAATTGTTTCAGACATTCACTGTTCAAACACCATTCTCACTTGCAGTGACCTTCTATGTTCCCAATTCCCCACACACCACCATAGTCTGCCTTCATGCATGCACAAAACTTTACTTAATATTGTTTGTTATAATGCAGAAGAATATGGAATTATTAAAACTTAGATCAACAAGAGTCAATAAAACTTATATCTAAAAGAGTCAATTTAATATTATTTCTATTTCTCCATGGTAGTTATTTGTGTTTAGTGCTAGTTGAGTTTTCTGTGTTACTGTTCAGGCTCACTGAGCTGTAGATTTCTCTGTAATTTTCCCATCAGGTTTCCTGTGATGCTACTGGGCTGATACCATTATAAAATATTGAGGTGTCATGTGGTCACTGAATCCAGGATTTATAGATCTAAATAAAATTTGGTGGCTTAGGAGTTTGACAAGTTTAAGTTAGAGATCTGGGCTGTTTTTATTGAGGTCATAGGTTGTGGTGCTGTCTGTTACAGTTGATTTGGAAAGGTAAATCTATGTCCTCTATCTCCATTTCCATACTGAGAATGCCACAGAGGTACCAGCCTGAACCTAGTCATGGAAAGTATTGGATACCTTTATTTTCTTTTGGAACTTTGTGGAAGAATCTGTTGGCTATTTTCCGTGGGGAAGATAAAGGAGGTGATTATGAGTTGCTAAGTTTCTGGTAGGGGGTTCATCTCAATCCCCTCCTGAAAATATTTTCCCAAACTTTTCAGTGCTGTATTCTGATAGAGTATTCTTTCAAACTGTAAGGCATCTTCTAGAAAACATTTTCTCACTTTATTACTGAAATGGTTTTTAAATACAATTTGGTATTAAATTCCTATACTCTATTGTAGGTTTACTTTTAGGAATACCAACACAAAGGACTAATGTTTTCCATCAAACACGTTTGATGACTGATATTTTGGTTTACCCATATAATAAAATGAGATTGGAGATGCCATTTTTGCCTCTTTCTTTCCCTTCTTCACTTTTTTTGTGAGAAGAAATGACGGTTAAATTACTGTGGTTGGAGGAATGCAGCTGCTTTCTTTATGTGCTGCATAATTTGCTGTCTTGATTTTCTGATTTTCTTGGCAAGGTTTCTAAATCAATGTTTGAATAGGAAAATGTTCTCACCAACTGAAAAAAAATCTCATGGTTTCTAATTACAGTTATGAAGTAGCACTTGATAATTTCTCCAAAAAGAAGTATTACTGTTCCTTGAAATGTGTAATTTATGCTTTTCTAGGGATTAGATAATTTTAAAATTTTGATTGTTTTCTTGGTAGGGGCTAATTTGAAAGCTGCTACTTATAAAAAAGACATGTCTAAATAAATTAAGCATAATTTAGTAAAATCAAAGTTCTAAAACTATCACAATTTTAAGAAAACTTAATAGCAACTGGCAAGAGGGAAAAAGGGAAAGGGTTAGAGTAACAAGAGGTTCTTAGAAGAATTAAACCCAGTAATCTCTGACAGTGTATATTGGGTTAATATTTGTGAACTTTGTCTATTTCTGTCTGCTCTGAGTCACATTAATACACTTTCAATCAACACAAAGCCAAGACATTTCCATTTTTGTCAGCCAAATTGATTGGGTGTGCTGGTAGTTTCCTTTTAGATGGAAGCTAGCCATTTTTTTAAACTTCTAAATTGGAAAATCTGACCCCATTGTTAAAACAGAAACTATAACCTACAACACTATTTTCTTTGCTGACTTTAGGAATAGACTCAATCATCTATTGAGTTTTGTTATTCATTGTGTCCCCTTCCTTGTTCACTTTGGCAATTGTATATTTGAATTATTCTCATTTCTGTCACTGTCCTGATTATCTTGTGTCAAGGAGGAAATATGAAAAGATAATCTTGGCTGATGCTCTGTGACTCATTCACATTGGACAGAATCAGAAACAAGTGGAAATGTCAAATAGTCTATTAGCTCTGTTTGCCAGGCTACCTGAGGAATACTAAAAGACTGTAAATAACCTTTGGCTCATACTTGAGTCTCCTTTTAGGTCATACTTTTGGCTGATGTGAAAGTCTTGCTGTCAACATAGAATCATGAGCCTACCTCTAAACTTCTTGATATGAGAGAAGCTCTGCATGATGGTTTTAGTTTCACTGTGGGTGATGTGACCTCCTCTTTTTGGGCCATAGGATGTTCTCCACTGAGGAGAATTTAGACTTATTATATGTGTCAACTGTAGGCTTAAGTATAGCTTAACAATTAAGAAGATTCACTGTGGGAACTATGGTGAGCATGAAAACTCATGAAAGCTTCTTAAGTCCGAGTTTTATTATATATAAAAAATTATTTTGGAGAAGCAAGTTAAGGCAGAGAAACACTGTGAAAGATGGAATGCACATATTCTAATTTTTATTTTGTATTTTAACCATTTAAAATGTTTATACTCGAGGTAACTAGTAACAGTGCCTGTGATAAAATTCAGGCATACAACGTATGAAATTATGCTACTACACCACACCCAAGCCAAAGTGCAAATATCTTCCTTCTCTAGACACACACTTGTATGTGTTTTGCTTATTATGATTTATCTTTTTTCTATTTCTGTGTACCAGAATAATTTAGAGTGTTATTTTAAACTAATATTTTGATTTAAGCAACATGATTACAAACATGTTTGTAATTGGATTTCAGTTATAAAAAATGACATCCCCTTAACCAGTGCAATATTTTTAACACCAATACCACTTATTTCCCTATTCCCCCATCCCTACATGTATTTGAGACAGAAATTCTATTTTCTCACTCACTACCATTTTCACGACAGTTGACAGTGTAATTATTTCTTTAACTGAATTCACCACTCTGCACCAAGCTTCAGACTGTGGGCTGGACCTTCTAGTACTCATCTCTGTTGTCTCTGTGTATTATTGCAATAGTTTTTTATTTTTCTTAAATCCCCTAAATGAGCAATAATATTCTGTGTTTATCTCTACCTCTGACTTATTTCACTCAGCATAATTGTCTCCATATATATCCATGTAAAGGCAAATTTCAGACTTCGTTTTTTTATAATAATTGGCTAGTATTCCATTATATAGATATACTACTGAATATTTAGCCACATATCTGTTGTTGGGTATCTGGGTTGTTTCTGAATTCTGGCTATTGCAGATACTATTGCAATGAATATAGGTGTGCAGAACGTATTTTGTATTGTGTTTTTGTGTTCCTAGAGTATATTCCTAATATGGGGCTCAATTTACATTTTTTGAGGAATCTCCATATAGTTTTCCATAAAGGCTGGACTAAGTGTCATTTCCACCACAGTGAATGAGTTTCTTTATTCTCACTTCCCCACCAGCACTGATTGTTCTATTTTTTTTTTCTTTTTTGTGATTTGTGTCAGGTTTTGTGGCAGGAGATGGTACTTCATCATTGTTTTGATATACATCTTACTGATGATTAGTAATGTGGATCATTTTGGCATGTGCCTTTGGGCCATTTGCATTTCTACTTTCAGAAATTGTCCGTTTATGTCTTCTCCCTAAATTTTGATGGGATTAGATTTTTTCTTTTGTTTTGTTTTAGTTTACTTTGTGGAGGCACACCCTGTGATGCCAAGGGGTTACTCCTGGATATGTGCTGAGAAATCACTTCTGGTTTGGGGGGTCATATGAGATGCCTGGGATTGAACCATGTTCTGCCTTAGCTCAGCTGCATACAAGGCAAATGTTCCACTGCTGCTCCACTGCTCTGGCTCCTGTTTTTTCTTGTTAACTTTTGCCAGTACCTTGTATATCTTAGATATTAGCCTCTTATCCAATGGGTATTGGGTGAATAGATTCTGCCATTCATGGGTGGCCTTTCTATTCTAGTCACTATTTCCTTTCTTTGCTTAATATAGTTCCATCTGTTTCTGTCTGCTTCCACTTCTTTGGATGGTGCTGTTTCTTCTTGAAGATTCCTTTAGTCTCAATATCAAGGACTGTTTTACCTACATGAGCTTCCATATACCTTATTACCATAAGGTCTGATATCAAAGTATTTCATTCATTTGGAGTTGAACCTTTGTGCATAGTGTTAGATGGAGGTCCAAGTTTATTTCTTTGCCAATGGCTGATGAGTTGTTCCAGCACCACCTGTTGAAGATGCTTTCCTTGCTCCGTTTTGCATTTCTTGCCCCTTTATCCAAGATTATCTTATGTTATGTCTTGGAAACATACTTCAAATACTCAAGTCTATTCCACTGATCTGAGGTTCTGTCTTTATTCCAACACCATGTTGTTTTAATGACTATTGCTTTGTTGTACAATTTAAAGGTGGGGAAAGTGATGCCCCCTATATTCTTTTTCTTTAGGGTTGCTTTAAATATTCACGTGTGTTTATTGTTCCAAATGAATTTCAGTAGTGCTTGATCCACTTCTTTGAAGAATGTCATGGATTTATTTAGAGGTATTGTGTTAAATCTATACAATGCTTTGGGGAGTATTGCCTTTTTAATGATGTTAACCCTCCCAATTCATGAACAGGATATGTGTCTCCACTTTATTGTGTTCTGCTTTATTTCTTGAAACAGAGTTTTGTAGTTTTCTGTGTATAGGTTCTTTACCTCTTTAGTTAGTAGATGCCAAGTTATTTGAGTTTGTGTGACACTAATGTGAATGTGATTTTTTTAGTGTCCATTTTCTTTATCACTATTGGTGCACAAGAAGTCCATTGAATTTTTGTGTAAATTTTCTAGCCTGCAGCATTGTTATATAAATTTATTGTTTTTAGAAGTTTTTTGTAGAGTCTCTAGGGTTTTCTAAATATTGTATCATGTCATCTGCAAACAGTGAGAGCTTGACTTCTTCCTTTTCTATCTGGATGCCCTTGATATTTTTTTCTTGTATAATTGCTATGGCAAGTACATCCAGTACTATGTTGAATAGGAGTATTAAGAAGGGGCAGCCTTGTCTTTGGTCAGATTTCAGAGAAAAGATTTTAGTTTTATTTCCATTAAAAGTCATATTTGCCATTGTATTTTGGTAGATGGCCTTGAATAAATTAAGAAATGTTCCTTACATTACCCTCTGTTGAGAGTTTTTTTTATCATGAATGGGTGTTGGACCTTATCAAATATTTTCTCTGTATCTATTAATATGATCATATAATTTTTCTTTTTCTTTTGATGATATGGTGCATTATGTTGATTGATTTACATATGTTAAGCCATCCTTGCATTTCTAGAATAAAACCTAATTGGTCATGTTGTTTTAATTTCTTGATGAGGCATTGGATCCTATTTTCCAGGATTTTGTTGAGGATTTTTGCATCTATCTTCATCAATGATATTGTTCTTTAGTTTTACTTTTTTATTATCTCTGTCTGGTTTTGGTATTAGGGTGTGTTAACTTCATAAAAACTATTTGGGAGTGTTTCTGTTTCTTCAATTTCCTGAAATAGTCTGAAAAGGATTGGCAGTAGTTCCTCTTGAAAGGTAGATATATTTTGAAAAAATAAGTAAACCAAAGCCATTTGTTGGGGCTCTTACTCTCAGCTGTCTGTGCCTGAAGGCTTTCAGTTTTGTAGACAATGCTGCATTTTAGACTATATATATTGTCTCCTGCTTTTTAAAAAACAATTCAAAAATACTTGCTATTTGGGTCTTTGTGGTAGCAAAATCTTTATAGACTATGTTTCCAAAATAGTTAGATATGATTTCAGGATATTGAAAAGTTCCTAAAAATAAAACATGCTAAAATTTAATATGTTCTAAAATTAAATTCAAATCCAGGTAATAATAGTTATAATTGACTATCAATTTAAAACTTACTTTTGCTAACTAGCATTATTATATACTATTTAAAGATGCTTCTGATTTTGAATGTGACAAGAACTGATTAAACAGAATAGTTTGATATGTCACATGGACCCAACTTAGACCCCAGGTGATTAGACATTATCCATCCAGCCTTGAACCCTGGATGCCAGACATAGAAACAACACAGTTCTTCACAACAGTTACAGAAAATAAATCCCATCCGGGACATCCTTAATACTGCTGGGACACCAACAAGTGCCAGCTCTAAGACCTAAGAGCAGGTTATCCTACCTCACTAGCTAATGATAAGACAAAATCAGAAGACTTGTCACCCTTTGGTCTGTCCAAAAGCCAAGATCGCCATTTACAGATGACTGGCTGATAGAACCATGACCGGATTGTGTGCATCCTGGGATCAATAAAAAAGCCCTAGTCTAGAGTTTGAGATACGACCTGCACAACAACCATGATCTCCAGTTCCAAAGGTCTGGCTGAGACAATTGCAATGGAATGGGTCTTCTGGAAACACAACAAAAGACACTATCCTAGGTTCCATCCTAGGATCAGCACAAAGACCAAGATCACCAACAAAAGAAGACGGATTAAAATGACACTTAGGGAAAAGAACTTCTAGAACCACAAAGAAAGACTTCATCATAAATTCCACTCCTTGATCTGTGAAGATACTGAGATCTCTAGATACAGAGGTCTTATTTTATCACTCAGGATGAGCTGAAGTCTTTCAAACACCACAGTAGCACCAAGGGGAGAGTAAATGAATCTGAACGGAGTCTATAGTTTATCCCATGACAATATACTCCAAGGGTGGAGAAATCCCATATCTCTTAGGCCAGGAGAATTCCTTTTTGAATGATCTCAATATTTACTGTGCCTGTGCAGGAGGGAAAAAGAAAGACAAAAAGCACAAAACATTTTTTATTTTTATTTATATATTTTTTATTTGCCTATCTACTTTTGTCGATTTCTTTGTTTTGATGTGGTTATTGAAGTTGTTGTCTCCATTTATATTTATTTTTTCTTCTTTTATTTTCTTTCTTTATGTGCTCTGCCATGTTTTTTTTATCTCAAGACCATGGATTTTTTGTGGTGCTTATCATTATTGGAGTGCTCACTGGATATTTTATTTGACACTTCTTTTTGTACTGTTGGGGTATTCACCTTCTTTTTCCCCTTCATCTTTCAAACCGATGATGAGAGCCTCTAGCAGGATTATGCCCATTTTCAGCATATTTGATTTTTACCCCAGTTTAATACTTTTCTCTTCTTCAAACAAAACCACAAAACTTGAACTATCTAGCCATGCCTCTCAGGTAGAGGGGGAAATAAGGGAGGTACCAAGACCAAACAGGTGTAAGACTACTAAGTAGTAAACTAAGTACAGAGGGGACCACATATTCTAGCAGCCCTGGGGATGAGGGAGGAGGATATGGGAGTTAGGATGACAATGGAGTTGTAGGGAGGACAAATTGGTGATGGGAATCACCCTGATTTCATGTAAATATGTACCTAAAATATTATTGTCAACAATATGTAAGCCACTATGATCAAAAAATTATATTAAAAAAGAATAGTTTGAATTACTGATGCAAATAACATTTACATTTCATGATCTGTATAAGTGTGTACTTTGTTTTTTACTTACAAAACTTGCCAGATCATGAGTGTGACATGTTTTTCTCACTTTTCTCCTCTTCCCTACTCCATTTCACTTCATTCTGTCCTAGACTTTTGTTACAGTTCAAACTGTCACATAAAACTCCTCTACCATCACTACTTCTGAGCATGAGGATCCTTATTAGTAGTTTGGAATAATATAAAGTCATGATCAAGACAACTGTATAGTACAGTTCTAGAAAGTAGGACTCATGGAGAATATCATGTGATTGTTTTTTCCCAGGAACTAACTCAAAAATTAATTGAAAATTTTTGGATGGTAGAAAAGAATTAAATGAAATTAACTTATACCACAGTCATTTTTGCAAATCAAAACAAAGACTCTGGATTTTTTAGATAAAATACAGATTCCCTGTTCCACAGGTTATATAAACTCAGTGGAATATATCATTAATTAATATTATGGGATAAAAATAATATCACAAAAATCTGTGTGGATGTGGACTTATTGGGAAGATGGGAGTGGGAGTCTAGCCATAACTCCCACGAATGGCACCTGAAATCAGGGAATTGAAGAGAATTCCAGACAGAGGTGGATTTCCCTTCAGAAGAGGTAAGCAGCAATGGGACACACTGCTAGCAAAGAGCCTTTTGTTTCTTTGATTTATCATTTTTTTATGCCAGCTCTATCAGTGTTATTGGACTGTGTTAAACACATCCCTTTGTTCTCAGAAGAAGGAGCAAAGACTTAGATACCTTTACACATGTTTGTTGTAATCTGATAGATAAAAGCTTATCTAGGAGAAAAATATTGAGCCCCCATGGGTTACTTGGTCTCTTATAGGTGATTCAGCAACAAAATGATGAGGAGGAAATGGCTTTCTCATTACATGAATATGACCTAACAGAAAAATATTTAAAGGAGGCAAAATAGCAAAGAGATGCTATGCTCGGTGGCCACCCAAAGACCCCAAGTGGGAGATTAGAACTTTCACAAGCAGGAAACTCCCAGGGAACTCCCCTTCTCTGGAACAAGTTAATGGACATAGGAAAAACCCTCCTGTTTGGAAAGAGGATTCTTTGATTCTTCCTCATTTTGAAACGCTCTTGGTGAAACCCCAAGATCTTCCCTCATGCTTTACCAGTGAAATTCGCTGTTAATAATCAGGGAATTAGTGAACAGAAAAAGAATCTGAAATTATTTCCACATTTAACACAAGAATGGCAGCCCCTCCAACTTGAAAGTGGGAAACTAATAATAGAAGCCCCACAGCCCAGCTTCCTTTCACCAATTGTGATTTCTTCGAAGTGACATTTAATTGTGATTGACCTTCAGAACTGTTTTTTTTTGTTGTTGTTGTTTTTTGGGCCACACCTGGTGACGCTCAGGGGTTACTCCTGGCTATTCGCTCAGAAGTCGCTCCTGGCAGGCACGGGGGACCATATGGGGAACCGGGGATCGAACCGCGGTCTGTCCTATGTTAGCATTCTGTTGCATCCTGAGGATCATTTCAGTTTACTTTTTCCATCTCCTCTTAAATCAGATTAAGCCAAAGTCATAACTATAAATCAGGGGTGGCGAACACGTGGCCAAAATGAAAGCAGTTCTTTGCCTCTTCTCATTATTTTGTATCCTATGGGTCTTTGCCAAGTTTAAATTTTGTTCTGCTGCTTCTGAGGAGGAACCTCTGTGAAGAGATCTCCGAGCGTGTAGTCCTATCTCCCATCTCTCAGAAACCCATGTTGTGTCACATCTGGCCATTGGTTCTTAGTGTGCAGGATGCAGCACACCCTCGTCATCACTGCAGGATTTTGACCCTCAGTCAAAATGGCAAAATGCAATATATGTTTAATAGATTATTGTTAAAATTATATGCTTTTGTGTGAGTGTTTGTCTGTTTTGGCAGGTCACTGTGTGGGGTGGCTCTCTGACTCTCACAGTTTAAAATTTTGGCTCTTTGTGTCGAACTTGTTCACCACTCCTGCTATAAATGGAATGTGCTTCTCTAGGGAAAGACTAATTTGCCTACTATGTGCCAACATTTTGTTGCACGAATCTTGCCCTTCACATGCACACAATTTCCTGGCGTTTTGATATTCTACTACATCATGACAACCTATTGCAACTGCCTCCTTAGAGATACTAGAGGGCATCCTTCACCATGCAGTGTTGAGAGCCTTAAAAATAGCCCCCAATAAAATGCAGCAACAGGACCCTTATTCTTATTTGGGATTAGGGGGTGTAAAGAACAAAACTCAGACTACAAAATGTGTTGTTAGAGTAAATAATTTACATACTCTTAGCTCCCAAAGCAAAAGGACACCCTCTCAGTCCCACATCTCATGCCCAAGAAAGAAGCTGCAACCACCACTCCTGCTGACTCATTCTATGTGGCCCTTTTTTCAATACACCCTCTCAAACTGTTGCATGCTACAGGATTTAGCTCCAGAAGAACCCCGACCTGAAAGGACACTACTGGATCCCTTACTGCATCAAACTATTTCTCAAACTATAAAAGACCATGGGATGGGATGAAAATATGCCCTTTGATCTCAAACCCCCAAGAATATCTCAAAAGATTTAATGGGGATATCTATATTTTCTTTGTATATTTAATACATTAACAGTTATACCTCTTAGGGTGTTTATTTCTAAATGTAAAAGTAGCATCCTCCATCAATTATTGTATATTTTTAAACAACAAATGCATCTGAAATATAATATGGCACCATTTCCTTTTGCATAGGCATTCTGAAAAAGGGGAAATTTTACGTAGGAAACAAGCTCTTATCTACTAGGGATAAGAACTCATAAATTTTATAATACAGGGTCACTTCCCATTCTGAACATTTGTCATGGTGACTCGACTTAGACTCCATGTGATCAGACAACCACTGTCCAACCCTAAACCCAAGATTCCATCCTTAGAACTGACACAGTTTTCTGCAACAGCAACTCCCATGGGGAGTTTCAAATACAGCTCTAGCACTGCTTATGCCAGGTTGACATGACATCCTGGCAAAGAGGAAACAGCAACAACTTGATCTAAAAGAGGTTGCCCTACCTCAACAGCTTATGGTAAGATAAAATCAGAAGATACTCCATCCTTTGTTCTGTGCAATAAAACAGGATCACTATTTACAGAAGACTGACTTTGACAACTACAGCTGAGCTGAACCTTTTCTGGGACCAATAAGAAAGACTCTAGTCAATACATTGGCCTATGATTTGTACAAAAACCAAGATATATTCTACAGGTCTAATTTTGACAACCATGACTGAGTAGAACTTCTGGAATTTTAAGGGAAGACTCTATCCTAGGCTTCCTCCTAGGATCTTTGCAACAACCATGATCACTAACTATAGAAAACTGACTGCAACAACTGTGATGAAGTAGAACTTATAGAACCATAAAGAAAGACTCTATCTTAGACTTCACCCTTTGACCTGTGCAAATACTAAGATCTCTAATTGCAGAGGACTGATTTTGCCAACCATAATTGAGTATAATGTTTTCTGGCACCATAAGAAACCCTTGGGGCTCAATAATGAGCATGTCTGGAGCCCATAGTTGTTCTTATGACAGAAAGCTTTAAGAGTGGAGTAACCCTGTTCTCTTAAGCCAAGGGAATTTCCTTCTTTTGTGTTTAAGACACTCTGTTTTGGGCCCGGAGAGATAGCACAGCAGCGTTTGCCTTGCAAGCAGCCAATCCAGGACCAAAGGTGGTTGGTTTGAATTCCAGCATCCCATGTGGTCCCCTATGCCTGCTAGGAGCTATTCTGAGCAGACAGCAAGGAGTAACCCCTTAGCACCGCCAGGTGTGGCCCAAAAACCAAAAAAAAAAAAAAAAGAAACTCTGTTTTTAGGGTTTAAGGTGCTCTTTCTACAATACCTTGCCCTTGGAGGTGGTAAGGAATCCCTATAGCATGAGAAAACCCCCACTTCTCTAAGTGAAGCAAAATGTCTGCTAGTGAAAACAGAGTAATTGTCAGTTTTGAGGTGGAGGAAAGGTTCATGACAGCAAGCACTTGTATGAGAGCATTATATCTGCAGTGAAGGATTCCATGGGCAAGCCATGAACCATAAGAATTTGAAAAAAAAATCAATAATTACAAGAATGAGTGAAGTATCTTCAAGGGAAAGTGAGTGAAATCCCTCTGCCATAGAGCATTGGGTGCAAGACCAGGAGGATTAATTCCTCTTGGAGATGTGAAGCAAAGCAAAAGGGGCACAAAATAGACAGGAGTGTACAAGGTAATGAGCCTCCCTCAAAGGGATTTGTAATGCTTAGTGTAGACAAAGGGCTAATGTTTGAAGGACGGAATATTCCTCAACTACAGAGGAAATAAACGGGGAAGGCAAGCAGTGCACCAACTGTAGCAGTCATAGAGCCAGGAAGACCACAATGAGACTTGCTATGAGTGATTAAAAATGGTGGTAAGAATGTGAATTAAATCTTGCAGATTTGTAAAAAGAGAAGACAAAGACTAATTTGAAGATCTAATATAAGCAGTACTATAGGCAAAGAATAAAGACACCATGTAGGCAGACTCAGAAACAATATTACAAAAGAATATTACAAAGAACTTGTATCAATTGTAGCAAGAAATTATGAGGTTGATCAAGGTGATTCCAGTAATGTGGTTCTATCGGAGATATAAGAAAAGATATGGGAGGAGAAAAGAAAGAAAAAAGAAAAAATGGCAAACAAAATAAACCCTAGAAGTCTGTCTAGGTGTTATAAATATCCATTGAGAAGAAGGATGGGTAAAAAAGAAGAAAAAGGTAACAAAACAATAAAGAAACAATAAGAGATAAACAACAAAAGTACAAAAAGAATAAACTAAAAACCAAAACCATAAGCTGTGAAATAAAACAGACCAGTAACTTTTTTAAAAATGTTGTGTTTCTTCTTCTTTAATCTTGCAATTCCTACACACAGTATATGGGCTATTCATTTCAAAAAATGGCCAATAGATCTGGATTCTGCTTCAGTGTACCTAACGATGTGATAGTCATCTAATTGGGCCATCTTCCACCACCACTAGAATCTTCGGTAGCTTCACTAGCCAAGAAAATGTCCAAGAAGTCTCTGAGTAGAAAGTTCCAGAGCAGATAAACTGGTATCATGCTTGGGCTCAGAAAAAGAAACTGATCACCAAGCAGAACAAACCTTACAGCAAGTAGCAATACTGGCTAATTGAGACAATCTTCTCTTTCTGAAATGGTGCCATACACCAGTGAATCTTGTTTTAACAATAATCTTTTTTTTTCTTTTTTGTTTTTTGTTTTTGGGTCACACCCTGCAGTGCTCAGGATCTACTCCTGGTTCTATGCTCAAAAATTGCTCCTGACAGGCCCGGGAGACCATATGGGATGCTGGGATTTGAACCACCAACATTCTGCATACAAGGCAAACACCTTACCTCCATGCTATATCCCCTGCCTCATTTTAACAATAATCTTAATTATCTTGTGTATTCTGTGTATTTTAGGGTTTTGTTGATTCTACCAAATTTTGCAGTATAAAGGTCACCAGTGACTAACAATTTCAGCATTCTGCTATTAAGTAAAAAGGGAAATTGTGGGGGCATGGTCATAAAAGGGGGCTGTGGGAACACTGCCAATAGCAGGAAGGATAAAGTCCTCCAAGAGACAAAACAAAGGGTTGCATCAGAACATTCATACTGAAGTTCACATGACTACTCTCTAAAAGGCTGTTTCCTGCCTTATTCCCTGTGTAATCTACCAAAATACTTTGTTTTTACCATATCTAACATAATGCCAGGTGCCTTTGCTAATTTCTTGGGATAGTTTAGCTCAAGATGTTCCCAGAAAGAAGATAGCATTTTAGCCTAGGCATAATTCCATCTTTTGTTCTGCCATGTATAAAATAAGCTAGGCCACTAATAAAGTTGGTCAGTTGTACCATAAATGGCTGTGCTTATTACTTATTCAGGGTGTTGCTTCCAGATCTCAGAGACCTCCCACAATGGAATCAGAAAATTTAAGCAAACAAACAAGGTGGATTTTGATAATGTGTTATAAAATGCATCTAATTCTTCTCAATTACTTCCTTTTTCTAAAAATAATTTTTTCATCTATGTGAACTATAAGTCCTTCACAGTTATATTTAAGATACACAGTGTCAGTAAAATAGGGCTATTCCCTAATTAGGGCCATTCCTAACAGCACCAGTGTTGTCTTTCCTCCACCCATATTCCCAGCATGCATTCCATACCTCCCCCCATTTGATACCTGGGTTGCTAGTATAACAGGTCTTTGTGTATAGCATGTTGTAGTTGTAGACTGGTTATCTGGATTCTGTTGTTGTTGACTTTGTTTTTGGGGTTTAGTGTTTAGGTCTGATCATTTTTTATATCCCCCCCAATTTATGAGGCAGAACAAGATGATTCAAGTTCTGTGATTCTGTTGGAAAAAAAGAAAGAAAGCTATGAGCAGTCCATCTAGAAAGTATAAATATCAATCTAAAAGAAGAAAGGGAAAAAAAGAAAAAGAAAAAACAAACCAAAACAATGACAAAAACACAATAGAAACAACAATAAAACAAAAGCAACAAGCAAGGAAGAAAAGGAAGGGCTGGTGTGGCAAGGTTTTGTGGTTTATTTATTTTTTATTTGTGCAAAGGCCCAGTATGTATTGGTAAAATTAGAAAGGAAAATCCCTTGGCCTAAGAGATACAAGGTTTCTCCAACCTTAAAGCATAGTGTCATGGGATAAATATAGATTCTGGACATGCTCATTATCAACCCCCCCACATCTTATTATGAAGCCAGGAATCATTTTGCTCATTGTGGTTGACAAAATCAGTCCTCTTCAATTAAAGATCTTTGTATTTGCACAGGATATAAGACAAAGTCTATGATACAGTTTTTCTTTATGGTTCTAGAAGTTCTGCTTCATCATGATTGTTGTATTCAGTCTTCTGTAAATAGTAATCTTGGTTTTTACACAGATCCTTGCATGAAATCTAAGATAGAGTTTTTCCTTAGGGTTCCAGAAGTTCTCAGTCACAGTTGTCAAAATTAGACCTCTGTAATTAGAAATCTTGGTTTGTACAAATCCTAGGTCAATTCCTAGGTTAGGGTCTTTATTATTATTGGTCCTAGGAAAGTTTCTGTTCAGTTGCAGTTGTCAAAGTCAGTCTTCTGTAATTAGTGAACTTGTTTTTTTGCACAGATAGAAAGACGGAGTGTCTTCTGATATCATCTTACCATTAAGTGATGAGGTAGGGCAACCTTCTCTTAGATAAAGTTGTTGCTGTTTCCTTATTGTTAGGATGTCGTATCAACCTGACTCAAGTGGGTACCAGAGGGGTACTAGGAACTCCCAGGGAGAGTTTGATTTCTGGTGCTGTTTCAGGGAACTGTGTCAGTTCTAAGGTTGGGATCTGGGGTTTGGGGTTGGAAGGTGGTTGTTCAATGACATGGAGTCTAAGTTGAGTCACCATGACAAATGCTCATGATGGGAGCACTTAAGGAATACTTGAATTAATAAAAAATAAATAGTTAAAATTTAAATTAGATGAGAAAAATGAAGAGGTAAGAAAATTAAAGAAAAAATTAGTAAAAAAAAGAAATTGGCTGGCACAAAGCAATGGGTAGGTTTTCTGATTTCTAGGAACTTCATCAATAGCAAAGGTGAACTTTGCTAAATGAAGTTTTCAGAGTAAGATTGTGGTTGAAATATTTTAGGATAAGCATAATTTTTACATCTAGAGTACTAAGCCATATGGTAGCAAATACCATAGAGGTGTCTACTCTATGCAGAAGCATTTGCATGTCTTATGCATAAAGGTTCCTTTCCTAAAAAGAAACTGACAGTATGAGTTTTATGATATAATAGTAATATAGGTTGAATTGAAGAGATGATAAAAAATAAGGAAAGAAGTGTTTTGACTCTGTGTTTGGATATTTATCTTTGACTTTTCTTAGCATCATTGATAGTCTTAAATCTTTCTGATCCCTGTGAGAATTATTTCATATGTCTTTTTCCACCTCCAGTTTATTTTCTTCTCTTTATTCTTGAGGCCAAGGGGAATCAAGGTAACGCTCCTTTAAACCATTGCATTTCATAATTAATTTATTCTTTCCTTTAATTTTTTTTATTTTTATTTTTTAATATTTTATTTTAACACCTTGATTACATACGTAATTGTGTTTGGGTTTCAGACATGTGAAGAGCACCACCCATCACCAGTGCAACGTTCCCATCACCATTGTCCCAAATCTCTCTCCTCCCACCCACCCCCTGACTGTACTCTGGACAGGCTCTCCATTTCACTCATACATTCTCATTGTTAGGACAGTTCAAAATGTAGTTATTTCTCTAACTAAACTCATCACTCTCTGTGGTGAGCTTCATGAGGTGAGCTGTAACTTCCAGCTCTTTTCTCTTTTGTGTCTGAAAATTATTATTATTGCAAGAATGTCTTTCATTTTTCTTAAAACCCACAGATGAGTGAAACCATTCTGCGTTTTTCTCTCTCTCTCTGACTTATTTCACTCAGCATGATGGATTCCATGTACATCCATGTGTAGGAAAATTTCATGACTTCATCTCTTCTGACACCTGCATAATATTCCATTTTGTATATGTACCACAGTTTCTTTAGCCATTCGTCTGTTGAAGGGCATCTAGATTGTTTCCAGAGTCATGCTATGGTAAATAGTGCTGCAATGAATATAGGTGTAAGGAAGGGGTTTTTGTATTGTATTTTTGTGTTCCTAAGGTTATTCCTAAGAGTGGTATAGCTAGATCATATGGGAGCTCGATTTCCAGTTTCTGGAGGAATCTCCATATCACTTTCCATAAAGGTTGAACTACAGGGCATTCCCACCAGCAGTGGATAAGTGTTCCTTTCTCTCCACATCCCCGCCAACACTGTTCTCGTTCTTTGTGATGTGTGCCATTCTCTGTGGTGTGAGGTGGCACCTTATAGTTGTTTTGATTTGCATCTCCCTGATGACTAGTGATGTGGAGCATTTTTTCATGTGTCTTTTGGCCATTTGTATTTCTTCCTTGTCAAAGTGTCTGTCCATTTCTTCTCCCCATTTTTTTATGAGATTAGATGTTTTTTTCTTGTAAAGATCTGTCAGTGCCTTGTATATTTTGGAGATTAGCCGCTTATCTGATGGGTATTGGGTGAATAGTTTCTCCCACTCAGTGGTTGGCTCTTGTACCCTGGACGCTATTTCCTTTGAGGTGCAGAAGCTTCTCAGCTTAATATACTCCCATCTTAATATCTGCTTTTTTCTGCTTGGAGAGTGCATTTTCCTCCTTGAATATGCTTGTAGTCTCAATGTCCTGGAGTGTTTTGCCTATGTATTTTATGGTTTCAGGTCTGACATCAAGGTCTTTCATCCATTTGGATTTCATCTTCGTACATGATGTTAGCTTGGGGTCTAAGTTCAATTTTTTGCAAGTGGCTAGCCAGTTGTGCCAGCACCACTTGTTGAAGAGGCTTTCTTTGCTCCATTTAGGATTTCTTGCTCCTTTATCAAAAATTAGGTGATTGTATGTCTGGGGAACACTTTCTGAGTATTCAAGCCTATTCCACTGATCTGAGGGCCTGTCCTTATTCCAATACCATGCTGTTTTGATAACTACTGCTTTGTAGTAAAGTTCAAAATTGGGGAAAGTAATTCCTCCCATGTTCTTTTTCCCAATGATTGCTTTCGCTATTCTAGGGTGTTTATTGTTCCAAATGAATTTCAAAAGTGCCTGATCCACTTCTTTGAAGAATGTCGTTGAGATCTTTAGAGGGATCGCATTAAATCTGTATAATGCCTTGGGTAGTATTGCCATTTTGATGATGTTAATCCTGCCAATCCATGAGCAGGGTATGTGTTTCCATTTCCACGTATCCTCTCTTATTTCCTGGAGCAGAGTTTTATAGTTTTCTTTGTATAGGTCCTTCACATTTTTAGTCAAGTTGATTCCAATATATTTGAGTTGTGTGGTGCTATTGTGAATGGGGTTGTTTTCTTAATATCCATTTCTACCTTATTACTATTGGTGTATAGAAGGCCATTGATTTCTGTGTGTTGATTTTGTAGCCTGCCACCTTCCTATATGAGTCTATTGTTTCTAGGAGCTTTTTGGTAGAGTCTTTAGGGTTTTCTAAGAAGAGTGTCATGTCATCTGCAAAAAGTGAGAGCTTGACTTCTTCCTTTCCTATCTGGATTCCCTTGATATCTTTTTCCTGCCTAATCGCTATAGCGAGTACTTCCAGTGCTATGTTGAATAGGAGTGGTGAGAGAGGACAGCCTTGTTTTGTGCCAGAATTTAGAGGGAAGGCTTTTAGTTTTTCTCAATTGAGGTTAATATTTGCCATTGGCTTGTGGTAGATGGCCTTAACTATATTGAGAAAGGTTCCTTCCATTCCCATCTTGCTGAGAGTTTTGATCAAAAATGGGTATTGAACCTTAACAAATGCTTTCTCTGCATCTATCGACATGATCATGTGATTTTTATTTTTCTTGTTGTTGATGTTGTGTATTATGTTGATAGATTTACGGATGTTAAACCATCCTTGCATTCCTGGGATGAAACCTACTTGATCATAGTGGATGATCTTTTTAATGAGGCATTGTATTCTATTTGCCAGATTTTGTTGAGGATCTTTGCATCTGTATTCATCAGCGATATTGGTCTGTAATTTTCTTTTTTCGTTGCATCTCTGTCTGGTTTAGGTATCAAGGTGATGTTGGCTTCATAGAAGGTATTTGGAAGTATTTCCGTTTTTTCGATTTCATGAAAGAGTCTTGCCAGGATTGGTAGTAGTTCCTCCTGGAAAGTTTGAAAGAATTCATTAGTGAATCCATCTGGGCCTGGGCTTTTGTTTATGGGCAGACATTTGATTGCCGTTTTAATTTCATCAATAGTGATGGGGGTGTTTAAATATGCTACATCCTCTTACATCAACCGTGGAAGATTGTAAGAGTCCAAGAATTTACCATTTATTCCAGGTTCTCATTTTCAGTTCTTGGATCCTCACAAGCAGATCACTATTCCTACTCAAGGCAGCTACCAAACAGTTCCCCAAGTGGAAAAATAGAGTCTTAGAATAAATCAGTACTCTGTTGCCATTGATCTACTTTCAGCGGCCTCTTTTCCTCCACTTCCCTTCATTGCGTACATGTGCTTGCTACCTTACTTGGTTTCTGAGAAGCACTACTCAAAGATATTTTCTGATATATGTGACTGCTGGGAGCAGTTTTGAAGACTCCAAAAGACCACCTCACAGACCAAAGTCACTTCCCAGACTTAACACTCGCCCTACTATTTCCAAAGAGATAAAAGGGACATATATATCACCCTTGAGTATCTTAAGTGTATTACCTTAACAGTTATAACTCATATTGAATATTCTTTTATACACTGATAACTTCACCCATTGCTTTTTTTTTGGTTGTTTTGTTTTGTTTTTGCGATTTGTTCACTAGGGAATTCTGTCAGAAGAGCCTCTCTGTTTAGAGTTCATGTTAGAGACAAGTTATAAGGATCGTTGGACTTGTTCCCTTAGCCCCCATATGCACCAATGATATCTTCTGGCATTGTCCCCCTTTTGCATATGCACATTAAAATGAGAAAACATTATATATGCAAACAAGTCCTTATCTAATAGAGATGGGAACACAAATTTTGTAATGCAGTGGGGGCCTTCCACCCTGAACATGGCTATAATGACTTGCTCAGGCCTCCTAGGTACAGGCATTGCCCATACATCCATGAACCATGGATACCATCTACAGAAACACCCACAATTGTCTATAGCATCACCAGGAAGCAAACCTCTATCAAGCAATACCCTACCACTGCCCTGGCATGGGCTTACTCCTAAAAGGGTTTTCTTAACAATCAGATGACTTAGTAATAGAAACAACCTGCTCGCAGGGCAGGGCTCTCCTCATTGTCTACGAATGGTGAGGTGAAACTAGAGGATCCTCAACATCATCTTGACTTTGATGAAGAAATGCATAGAAACCAGAATCTTTAAATACAGAAACCTGACACCACCACCAATGATTCTACAAAACTTTTGTTTACCAGAACCACAGAGAATGAATCAGGGTTTGGACAGCCTAGTATTCTGGAGCCCTGAGTTGGTCTTATTCCAGAAAATTTCAGGGGTAAGGTCTCCTTGTACTTAGGCCAAAGCATTTCCTTCCATTTCTCCCATAATTTGCTGGGCCTATGGAAACAATTGACACCCTCAATGGTTTTACTGTATTTTTTTAACTCTCGTCCTTTAAAAAAATAAGAGCTTACTAAACTTTCTGCTAGTCTTTAATGAGTTCATTGGTGGCTCAATTATTTTCAAAAATGTACTTGCCACTGAACATTTTCTTTCCTTTTTCTCCCATCTCTTTAGTTTTTCTTTCAATTTTCTATTTCTTTTTTAATCATTTTGCTTTTGATCTTCCCAAAACAATTGCATTATGATCAGTTATGTCAACTATGTGATGCATTTTCATCAATAAATAAAAAATATTAAAAAAAGAAAAAATGCAGAAATATGTGGTAAAACAAAGTAATCTGTGTCCCAAGGTACTGTGAAAAATGTGGCAGCCCTTATTTAAAAGATAAGAAAACCTGAAAATATGGATACATTTGTGTATTCCTACAACCTTCTAAGGTTTAAAGAAAATTATCTGGAATACCTGAACAGACCAACACTATTGAGGATATTAAAAGGATGATCAAAAGGCTTCTCAAAAACAATAGCCCAGTTCAGATAGATTCACTAGTGAGTTCTTCCAAATCTTCAAATATCGTTCTACTATCAATCTTCTTCAAGTTTTCCGGAAAACTTGAAGTTTTTCAGAAGGAGAAACACTCCCAAACAGTTTCTATGAAGCCATTATCACCCTGGTTCCAAAAGCAGACAAAGACACTCATTAAAAAGGAATTATAAGCCCATATCCTGATGAACATGGATGTTAAGATCCTCAATAAAATATTCGCAAACAGAATCCAACAACTCCTCAAGAAGCTTATACACCATGGCCAAGTAGAATTCATTTCAGGAATGCAAGGATAGTTTAACAAATGCAAATTAATCAATATAATACATCATATTAATGAAAGATAAAACAAAAATTGCATAATCATATCCATAGACACAGAGAAGTATTTGACAATGTCCAAGACCAATTAATGGTAAACACTCTCAATAAAATGGGAATTGAAAGAACTTTTCTCATTGTCAAAGCCATTTATCAACAATCTTTTGCAAACATACTTACTGGGTAAAAACTAAAATCTTTACCACTAAGTTCAGCACAGGTCAAGTTT
This sequence comes from Crocidura indochinensis, assembly GCA_004027635.1. Classification (NCBI taxonomy): domain Eukaryota; kingdom Metazoa; phylum Chordata; class Mammalia; order Eulipotyphla; family Soricidae; genus Crocidura; species Crocidura indochinensis. Next base: position 32,098 of record PVKC010000998.1, read on the forward strand.
ATCCCTTCTCACCAATTCTATTCAATTCAAATTCAATTTTTTTTTACCTTCTCAAATTCAATTCTATTCAAAGTACTATAAGTACTTAAATTGCCATTGCAATTTAATCAGGAAAGACATAAAGAGCATCCACATAGGAAAGGAGGAAGTGAAGCTCTCATTGTTTGAAGATGACATAATATTGTATCTAGAAAATTCTAAGGACTCCACAAAAAAACTCCTAGGATCAATATAATTTTATAGTAAAGTGGCAGGCTATGAAGTTAATATGCCAAAATACCATGGCTTGTGTATACAGAAATAATGAAAGAAGAAAAGTATGTTAAAAGCACAGTCCCATTCACAATTGTGCCTCAAAAATCAAGGACCTTGGATTCAACTTAACTAAAATGGTGAAAGAGCTCTATAAAAAAAACTACATAACACTGCTTCAAATAATAAGAGGACACAACGAAATGAAAAGATATAACCAACTCATGAATTGAGAGGATTAACATGATTAATATATTAATATTTCCTAAAATATTGTACTAATATGGGGACAGAGCAGTGGTGCAAGTGGTAAGGCATCTGCCTTGTTCATGTTATCCTAGGAAGGACTGCAGTTCAATCTCCAGAGTCCTATATGGTCCCCAAGCCAAGAGAAATTTCTAAGCGCATAGCCAGGAATAACTCCTGAGCGAATGGGGTGTGGCCCCCAATATATATATATATTACATATTTAATGCAATCCTTATAAAAATTCCCATGATATTTTTCAAAGAGGTGGATCAGATATTCCTAAAATTTATATGGAGAAATAGATGTTCAAGAATAACTAAAACATTACTTGGAAAAAGACGGGAGGAATTACTTTTTCCAACTTTAAAGTTTACTATAAAGTAGTGTTCATAAAAGAGCATGGTATTGAAAAAAGACAAACTCTTAGATCAATGAAACAGACTTAAATGGCCAGATATCAAGGTCTTAAATCTATTTGGAATTGTACATAGTGTTAGAAGGAGATCTGAGTTTGCTTTTTGCATGAGGCTGATCAGTTGTCCCAATACCACTTTTTGAAGAGGCTTTCCTTGTTTCATTTTTCATTATTGCTCCTTTATCAAAGATTAGTTGATTTTATGTCTGGGGAACATTCTCTGAATACTAGAGTATATTCTACTACACTGAGGGTTTGTCTTTATTACAATACCTTGCTTTTTTAATGACTATTGCTTTGTAGTAAATTTAAAGTTGGGGAAAGTGATGCCTCCCATCTTACTTTTCCTGTGGGTTGTTTAGCAATTCATGAGTGTTTATTGTTCCAAATAAACCAAAACATTGTTAGGCAGAAGGAAATAACAAAGCTTAGAGCAGAAATCAGTAAAGTCCAAATAGAAAACAGTCTAAAAGATCAATGAAAGCAAAAGTTGGTTCTTTGAAAAATAAACAAGATTGATAAACCACTAGCAAAATTTACAAGGAAAAAGAGTTAAATTTAATAAGCCATATTAGAAATAAAAAATGGGAGATTACTATAGATAACGCAGAAATTAAAAGTGTAATCAGAATCTATTTTGAGAAACTATATGCCACAAAACATGAGAACCTGGAAGAAATAGATACATTCTTGAACTCTTATAATCTTCCACAGTCGAATCACCACAATCTAGCATTTATAAATAGATCTATAACTACTGAAGAAATTAAATTGATAATCTAAAGTCTTCCAGAAAACTAAATCCCAGGCTATATGGATTCACTAACAAATTCTTGTTGAGTTAAATAAGTGGGAGGGAGAGAGATAGACACAGAATACTCTCACTCATCTATGGGTTTTAAGAAAAATGAAAGACATTATTGTAATAAGACCCAGAGACAATAGAGTTAAAGGCTGGAAGGGTCGGAAGGACCTGCTCACAATTTGGTGCTCACCACAAAAAGTGGTGAACACTGTTAGGGAAATAACTACACTAACAACTAGCATGACAATGTTAAAGAATGAAAGAAGTAGAATGCTTGTCGTGAATGCAGGCAGGGATGGGGGTTGTGGGCAGTATTGATGGTGAGAATGTTGCATTGGTGTATCTGTTTATGACAGAAATCCACCTAAAACATGTTTATAATCATGGTGCTTAAATAAAGATAAAAAAGACTTTAAAATGTGCCTGTTACGGTGGCATGCTGGGGTCGGAGAGGTGGGAAGACACCTGGGAACACTAGTGTGTAGATGTTGATACTTGTGGTGGGATTGGTGCAGGCACGTTGCACTCTAAAACTCAACTACAAATAATTTTGTAAATCATGGCACTTTCATAAAATTAAAATAATATTAATTTTATTATATAGGTTGATAATATGAAATATAGTTTCTTTAATGTGAAAGAAAAAAACCCTTTCAAGTGGAACTTGAAAAAACCCTTTCAAGTGGAACCAATCCTTTTCAGGCTCTTTCAGGAAAGTGAAAAAAAAAAAAACAGAAACACTCACATATAGTTTTATGAAGCTAGCATCACTCTGATACCAAAACCAGACAGAGATGCTGCAAAAAAGAGAAAATTACAAACCAGCATTGCTGATTAATATAGGCAAATATCCTCAACAAAATCCTGCCAAATAGGATCCAATGTCTCATCATGAACATCATACAACATGACCAAGGAGGTCTCATTTCAGAAATGCAAGGATGGTTTAAAATATGTAAATCAATTAAAATAATATACCATATCAAGTAAAGGAAAAATAAAAAATTCATATCAATAGACTCAGAGAAAACATTCAATAAGATACAACACCCACTCATGATAAAAACTCTCAACTATATGGGGATGGAAGAAATATTTCTCAATATACTTAAGGCCATCTATCACAAGTCACTGGTAAATATTATATTCAATGGAGATAAATTAAAATTCTTCCTCTAAAACCTGGTAGAAAACAAGGTTACCCCCCTCACCAGTTTTATTTAACATAGTACTGGAAACACTTGACGTAGCGATTAAACAAGAAAAAGATATCAAGGGCATCCAGATAGGAAAGGAAGAAGTTAAACTCTCACTGTTTTCAGATGACATGGTGTTATATTCAGAAAACCCTAAGGACTCTACCAAAAAGTTTCTAGAAACAATAGATTTATATAGCAAAGTTACAGGCTACAAAATTAATATGCAAAAATCAATGCTTTTTATATACTAATAATGATAGAAAAGATATGCATATTTAAAACACAATCACTGTATTCGAGACAGGCACTCTAATTCTCTCATTCAATAACATTACTATGATAGTTATCAGAGTAGAATTTATCTGACTGCACTCATCACTCTTTGTGGTGAGCTTTGGGAGTGGGGAGGGAAATGGGGACCATTGGTGATGGGAATGTTGCACTGGTGAAGGGGGTGTTCTGTATAACTAAAACCCAACTACAATCATGTCTGTAATCAAGGTACTTAAATAAAGTTATAAAAAATCTCATTCCCATTAATGCCACACAAGTTCAAACACCTTGGAGTAAACTTAACTAAAGAGGTGAAGGACCTATACAAAGAAAACTACAAATCACTACTTCAATAAATAAAAGAGGGGGCTGGAGCGGTGACACAGCAGTAAGACATCTACCTTGTCCATGCTAGCATAGGACAAACTACGGTTTGATCCCCTGAAGTCCCAGATGGTCCCCCAAGCCAGGAGTGATTTCTGAATGCATAGCCTAAAATAATTCCTGAGCATTACTAGGTGTTGCCCAAAAACCAAAACAAAAATAAAAAGAAATAAAACAGGACACAAGAAAATGAAGACACATACCTGCTCATGGATTGGTAGGATTAACATAATTAAAATGTCAATATTTCCCAAAGCATTGTACAGATTTAATGAAATTCCTCTAAGAATATCTATGATATTCTTCAAAGAAGTAGATGAAACACTCCTGAAATTTATTTGGAACAATAAACGTCCACGAATAGTTAAAGCAACCCTTAGAAATAAGAATTTAGACTCTGTTTACAGAACTTAAATGACTCAGTTCAATCTTGTTTCTCTTTTACTTTCTGTTATTTAAAGTAGAATGTTCTTAATTTTTTAAATAAAATTTGGAATATTAAACTTCTGTAAGCCATTATTTCCTGAAAACTAACCACTTTTTGCCATACACCTTTTAATTTCAGCTTATCCAAAACAGAACAAAAATGATTCATTCAAGAGTTTATTTACTTCCAGAAGTTTATATATCTAGTAGTGTTTTAGTGCAGGAGAGAAAATAAAGTTGGTAGCATGGTTGAAAGAGTTGTAATAAGACCACATCTTCTCAAAATGACCTAATAGGTTCTCTTTTTATAACAGCTGTGTAAACATCTCTTGATGTTGGAAGATTGAGCTGTGTCCTGAGACAGACTTGATTTTTCTTAATGCAGCCTAAAGATTTTCATTTAAAGTATTAGATATCAGAATATATATGTGACATGTTTAGCAGTGAAAAGTCAAAAGAATGATTTTAACCCAAAAGCAAGAGACTTAAATATAGAAAATAATTTATATTAGTGTCAACAAAAATTAATTTGGTATTCCTCTGATTTAATTTATTTTTCTTTCGAAAGTTTTTGAAGTTTAGTGTTCCTAGAAAAGAATATAGAGGTACTCTGATATATAGTACGTACATATTAATGTAGCATTAAAAATCTTTCTAGTGTAAGCACATCATGTGCATGTGAGTGTATATGAATAAGAGTGATTGTGGATGTTCGAATAGGGCCAATTCCATGGACTTACTCTTTTCTCAAATGAGATATAAACTGTTGTGAAAGATTATGGGTATAATGACCCATGCAATGTACAATGACCCATGAAAGCTAGCCATCTTTGGAGGACTGATTGGGCCAAGCCCTCACCCTACTGATGCCATACTTTCTGTCTCCATTATCCAGAATCACCATTTACCTGGTAGTTCTATCTAATCACTGACCCTTTATGATTCTCTTGGGAACATCAATCTGACTAAACTTCATATATGCCAGTATTTTGGGCTTAAATTACCAGGACATTTTGGAGCTAGTGCATACACCCTTTCCTCATATCTATTCGGCAGCTCCTAAAAGTTGTATTATCAGTAATAGCGCTTTTAATCTCTGGACAGCTTTATTTGTTTGATTTTTTCATCTCTCTAGGAACACAGCAATTTAAGAGAATAGACAGTTAACATCAAGAGCTTAATAAACCATCTGCCATCATATTAATGACTTCATTGAAGATACAATAATTTCACAAATGTGCTTGCTACTGTACATTATTCTTTATTTTGGTCCACACATAACAAATATCAGGGTCTACTTCTAGCTCCGTGCTCAGAAATTATTCCTGGCAGGTTTGAGGGACCAAATGCTGGGATGCTGGGCATCAAACTTGGGTCGGTTGCTTGCAAGGCAATGCCCTAACCTCTGTGCTATCATCCTGGCACCCGTACATTTTTTCTTTTTAAAACATTTCTTTTCCTAGCTCAACTATGTGATGCATTTTCTTTAAATAAATTTAATATCAAAAGTAAAAGAATGATCGTGAAGACCATCATATTTCAAAAAGACTAGAAAAAACAGAGCTGGGATGTGGTGAAGAAGAAACCCTCATTCAGGACTGGTGAAAATATCTTCTTGAAAACTGTATGTATATGGGAATAGTATGTTTAGGAAAACCAGTATAGAAAATTCTTTATACTCTAAGATTAGAGCTTAATGACTCAGAGATCCCACATTCTTATCCAAAGGATGTAAAACAGCAATTTTTAAGGATGGATGCACACCAGTGTTTATTACAGCATGGAATACAATATCAGGATATATGTAGAAGCAATTCAAATATCTATGAAACTGGATTGGAAGAAACTTACATTTATACCACTAATGCTGCTATAAATAACAGATGATTGGATAATAAAATTGTGCTAGGCACACACATAATAGAATACTATGCAGCTCTAAGAAAATATTAAGTTATAAAAAAGAGCATGGAGGTAAGGCGGTTGCCTTTCATGCAAAACGTCATCGGTTTGAATCCCGGTGCCCCATATGGTCCCCCGTGCCTGCCAGGAGCAATTTCTGAGCATGGAGCCAGGAGTAGCCCCTGAGCACTGCCAGGTGTGACCCAAAAACCAAAAAAAAAAAAAAGAAAAGAAAATATAAGGTTATGTAGTTTTCTGGGCATCATGTTAAGTGAAATAAATGAGAGAAAAAATAATGGCTACTACATAATTTTTATTTATGGAGAAACAAGAGAATTGACTAGAGAATATAAAATCTGAACAAATCTTGATCTTTGCAAAACTGAGATTGCCAAGTAGATTTTTAAAATATTTATCCCAAGATAAGTAAATAAATTTTAAAAATCTGATTATTTCTTTTGTTTTGGGGCCACACTCAGTGATGCTCAGAGGTTCCTCCTGGCTATGTGTTCAGAAATAGCTCCTGGATTGGGGAACCATATGGGAGGCTAGGGAATCGAACCTAGGTTAGTGTGTGCAAGGCAGATGCCCCACCGCTTGCGCTACCGCTCAGGCCCAGATTCTCAAGCAGTTATGGAAGAAAGTTGAATAAAAGAGAACAGGGGGTGTAGAAGTGAGTATAGAAATGGAGGCTTTGGGGGCACTTTGGTGGTGGTGAAGGTGCAGTAACTTTTTCATCAATACTATATAATTTAACATTATTATAGTTTAAATGACAATAAAATAACAATTTTTAACCTAAATTACAATAAAAATAAATAAATGCTAAAAAAGAAGATTAAAAGTTCACAAGGTGAAGCAGTCCACAGTACTAGCTACCTGACACAAGTGGTATTCAGTTCCATAGATCAGGAGATATCATATCTTTAGATATTAACACTCATTTAGTACTCAGTAGGAAGGAGGTATCACTGAGAGTATTTTTTTATGCCCTTAAGTACCACTAGGATCATCCCCAAAAGAAATGTCATAGAGTCAACACAGTCCTTCCTGTTTTGTATAGAACTGATCTGATAAAGATGAAAATATTATTTTATTTTAGTCCCTTGTGAACTTTTAATGCACTGTGTGTCAAGTACTGGTAAAGAATATATTCGAGGTTAAATAGAAAATATTCTTTGGGGGATTTTTCAGGAATGTTTCATGTTAAGTGTTTAACATCACTTGAATTTTAGATTTTTCCCATTTTTTATGACATAGAATGCATACTATAATGCAGGTGTATTCATTTCACTGCAAGTATTTATTTAACAAATTTTCTCTGAAATCTTTTGGTGTCATACACAGCATAACAATAGTTAAGAATCTGTCACTGTTCCCATTAAGAGACTTATTGTTCAGGCTTTGCTTTCTTGACTGTTTTAAATTACATCTAACTGAAACTTGCCAAAGAAGTTGTCAGTTTAGCTATGACTTTGATTTTGAAAAACTTGAAAATAGAAAGTCAGAAAAAAAATTGGCTGGCATCAAATATGTTTTCTTACTAAAGTATTCTTGTTCATGACATTTTTTAAACAATTAAGGTTTGGATCAGCATATTTTTATTCTTTAAAATTATCAAGCTTTTTGGGGCCATAGCAATAGCACAGTGGTGGGATATTTGCTTTGCATGCTACTGACCCAGGTCAATTATGGTTTGATCCCCGGTGTCCCATGTGGTCCCCCAAACCAGGAGTGATTCTGAGCACATAGTTAGAGAGTCACCAGGTATGTCCCAAAAACCAAAAAAAAATTATCATAATTAAAAAAATTTATTTGCTTATTTAATTTGGGATAAATATTTGATTATTATTTATTTTGAGATAAATTGATTAGATAAATGAAAAAGATAATAAACAAGTGAAAAATTTTAAAAGCTCCAATATTAAATGAGTTCCATAAGATGAAATTAGGAAAGATTACTATTATGAAAGAAATTATGATTGGAATATTTTTCAGAAATAAGAACATGGTTCTTCAGAAATAACAACGTTAAGTTGTAAGCAGAATTCTATACACAAGTATATTATATATAAAATTGAAAGCCTCTCATAAAATAAAATATTTTACTATCCACTCTAAAGCAATTATAATGATTACAGACATCTCACAACAGAAATCATATAAAAGGTCAGATATCAGTTAAATAATACTACAAGAAAACATATTGTGTTTTTATTACTATTAAAATGCTAGTCAATAAAAAGTACAGAATACAGACAAATATATAAAGCATTGATAATTTATTTTACTCTTTAAAGCTTATTATTACTCTTACTACTGATACCTATTGATATTTTTATTTCAGTGAGAAGTAATTTAATCAGAGAAAAAAGAGAAAGAATGCAAGTAGATGAAACCTACCTAACTCTGTGTGCCTGATGCCTTTAACATACTATTAAGGAAGAGTATAAGCACTGGTAGCATGCTAAGGCTCTCTTTTATTTAAGAGAAACTAGATACATTTATTGAGGTATAATTAGCATATAAATATTTATATTAGTTTAAGACACATAATGAATTAATTTGATATGTGTATGTATATTATATATACTTCCAAAAATAAGTCTAACATCTATCTTCACACAGCGATATTTTTTCTTCTGATACTTTTAAATTTTATTTTCTTTGTCACTTTTGAATCTAATAATAGATTTATTAATTACAGTGAATTACTCTGAAATAAATTCAGAATTTTAGTATTAATCATTTATTTTTGGTTTCAGTTTTATGGCCACATTCAGTGGTTATGGGCTTAGGAGTGATTGCTTTGTGCTTAGGAGTGATTCCTGGTGGTGGTCAGGGTAATATATGTGATAACAGGATTTGGCAAGCCTTTACCTGTGTACTCTTTCAGGCCAACACTCAGAATTTTAATTAAAATGTTTAATTTAATTTTCTAAAAATACATTAAAATGTAATGGCAACCAAATAATAGGAAGTAGAATCAAATAAAAGTCTAAATTATAAATCTTCTGTTTATTTTTATTTAGCAAATTTCTTTTTAAAAATTCCTTTTACTTAAGCACCGTGATTACAAAAGTGTTTATTGTTGGGTTTCAGTCATGCAATGTACACCGTCCATCACCAGTGCACACTTCCTACCACAGATGTTCCCCATTTCTCTTCTATCTTCCCTCCTCCAGACCTCTCCATCCACCCCTTTTCTAAAACAGGCATTTGTTTCTCCCCACCCGTTCTTCTTTTAACACTGTGGTTTGCTTTATTGTAATGGAGGGAGTGTCTTGCATGTCACTTTCTCCCCTTTAGCACCAGTTCTTGTCCAGAGTAATCTGTTCCAGATATCATTGTCCTAGTAGACACTTCTCTACTCCAATCAAACATGAGCTTCCTACCCTGGATTATGCCTTCTGATGCTTAATTCTATTGTCTCTGAACATCGTTACTATAGCTATAGGATAATTTCACTCATTTATAGGATATAAGAAAAATAAATCTTCCATTTAAAGATACTTTTTGAGATGCCTTGGTTCCTCTGCTCTAGGGAGAGGGTAAGTGTGAAACGAGGGGGCAGACAGGAACCAAACTTGTCCAGAAAGGCAGGAAGGAAACAGTTGGGAGACACCATTTCAGTGCCTTGGTCTCAGCAATTCTGGGGACACAATGAGTGAAGGAACCAGGGAACAGACAGAAAAAATCCGACCTAGCCAGGACAGTTCGCGGTTGGATCCCCCAGTGTCCCATATCGTCCCCCAAGCCAGGAGCGACTTCTGAGCGCATAGCCAGGAGTAACCCCTGAGTGTCACTGGGTGTGGCCCAAAAAACAAAAAAAGAAAGAACACTATGATGACACCTCACTGTGCCTCTGCCATCGCTGGGCTGTACCTACATAGCCTGGTCATAATGTGTCTGCCCTATAAATCCTGCTGACACTATAGACTATACCAGACAGCCCTAGGCAGAGCAGGCCCAACTCTTTTCTCCCTTTGAAAATATATACCCTCAAAAAACCTAACTAACTAGACTTTAACACATCTACCATACTTTGGTAAACATGTGCGCCCTGAGAAAATACACCCTAAAATGACCTACCTCCAACCACCTCCTACACAACCAAATGGACCATTAAAAAAAACCAAGACTGAAAACCCAGTACCTAACCCACCCTATAAAAAGAACAATGGATAAACTTACGAAGACACCAGCAGCTGGGATATAGAAAGAAATCCTAATAGATTCCCAAGTCCTCCAAGACATATGAATTCTATAAAAGAGGATATAACATCAGCATTTAATGTCCTAGCAATGAAATTCAAAAAATTACTAACTATAAAAATTCATCCAAATCAAAGAACTCTATAAGAAAATGAAAGTCCATACAAATGGAACTAAGGGAACTAAAAAATTTGCTAGCAAGCCACAATAGCAGAATTATAGAGAATTGTGTGGATGAATTTGAGGACAAAATACAAGCCATGAACAACAAAGAAGTCAACAAAGAAATGAGAGACAAAACATTGGAAAATAAAGTGAGGTACTTAATGAGTAGAGTAAAAAAGAAATAACTTACGAATTGTAGGAGTACCAGAGAGGAGGGAAAAGGAATAGGGGAAGAGCAAGTAATGAGAAAAATAATAGCAGAAAAATTTCCAACACTCAGAAAAGAGACACCTGTAGAAATTCAGGAGGAAAAACAAAGATTTTTCAATAAAATAGACCAACACCAGAATATATAGTAATTCAAATGGCCTAAAACAAAGAGAAAAATGAATTCTTTAAAGCAATAAGGGAAAAAAATGACTTCAAGTAGAAAGAAAGAAACGTAAGAAACAAACTAGATCTCCTATTTGAAACGATTCAAGCCAGAAGACAGTGGAATGACATATTTAAACTATTGAATAAAAAAAAATTCCAACCTAGAATCCAATACCTAGAAAAACTCTCATTCAATTGGGAGGGAAGACTAAAAACATTCTCAGACAAAAATAAACTCACACTATTTGTGCTAATCAAACTATCTCTAAATGAACTACTCAGTGATGAATTACACAATCAGAACACTCAATTGTAACAACAACCCTACTCAATATAAATACACAACAACCCTCCCTCTCTGTCAATAATGTCCTTAAATGTCAATAGACTAAACTCCCCCATTAAAAGTCACATAGTAGAGAGATGGATTAGAAAACAAAAACGGGGCCCAGGAGATAGCATGGAGGTAAGGCATTTGCCTTTCATGCAAAAGGTCATCGGTTCGAATCCCGGTGCCCCATATGATCCCCTGTGCCTGCCAGGAGCAATTTCTGAGCATGGAGCCAGGAGTAACTCCTGAGCACTGCCGGGTGTGACCCAAAAACCAATAAATAAATAAATAAATAAATAAATAAATAAATAAAACAAAAACAGAATTTCTGCTGCCTGCAAGAAACACACCTAAAAGTATAGGATAGACACAGGCTTAGAATAAAAGTATGGGAATCAATTATACAAGCTAATGGAAAACAAAATAAAACAAAAAAAAGGCAGAGACAACCATCCTATATCAGACCAAATTGCATTCAACCTCAAGAAAGTGATCAGAGACAAAGAGGGTCACTACTGATCAGGGGAACAATAGATCAAGAAGTACTAACTATGATCAACATTTATGCATGAAATGTAGTGCCAGCAAAATATGTAACACATTTGATCTCAAACCTGGAGAAACTTATGGAAGGAAATATGATAGTAGTAGGTGACTTCAACACACCATTATTACCACTAGACAGATTCACTAGGCAGAAAACTAGCAAAGACATAAGAGCCCTGCATGAGAGAGTAGAAGAATAGGACTAATGGATTTATATAGGGCCATCCAACCACAGAAAGCAGAATACACATTCTTCTCAAGTGCACATGAACCTTCTCTAATATAGATCATGCTTTAGGATATAAATCTAACTTGCACAAAGTCAAAAGTATAAGAATATTAGAAGCACCCTATCAGATCACTATGCAACAGACATCAAGATTGACTGTAAGATGAAGCTGTGGAGAAAATTCAACACCTGGAGATTAAACAATATGCTACTCAACAACAGCTGGAATGAAGAGGAAATCAAGGAAGAAATAAAAAGATTTTTTTAAGATGAATGATAATGCGGAGACAAACTGTCAAAATTTGTGGGACACAGTAAAAACAGTAATGAGGGAAAAACTTATAGCAATACAGGCCTAGGTCAGGAAAGAGGAAAATGACAAAATCAACATTTTAAATGGACAAATTAAAGATCTAGAAAAATGGCAGCAAAGAAACCCCAAAACAACCAGAAGACAACATATAACAAAAACCATAGCAGGAAAAAAATAGAAACTAAGAAAACAATACAAAAAAAAAAATCAATGGGACCTGGACTTGATTTTTAAAAAGAATAAACAAGGTAGACAAACCAAACCACTGGCAAGACTTACGAGAGGGAGAGAAAGAGAGAGAGAGAGAGAGAGAGAGAGAGAGAGAGAGAGAGAGAGAGAACACCCCAACACCTCCAAATAGGATCACAAATGAAAGGGGAGAGATTAGAACAGAACCCCAAGAAATTCAAGACATCACAAGGACTTATTATGAACAACTGTACTCAGTTAGGTTATAGAACCCAGAGGAAATGGACAGATTTCTGGAAAATATATCTTCTGAGGTTTGATAGAGAGGACAAAGAAAGCCTATATAGGGTAATCACATATGAAGAAATTGAAACAGTAATAAAGAAACTCCCCAAGTGGGCCCGCTAGGTGGCGCTAGAGATAAGGTGTGTGCCTTGCAAGTGCTAGCCAAGGAAGGACTGCGGTTCGATCGCCCGGCATCCATATAGTTCCCACAAGCCAGGGGCAATTTCTGAGCGCTTAGCCAGGAATAACCGTTGAGCATCAAACGGGTGTAGCCTGAAAAACCAAAAAAAAAAAAAAAAAAAAAAAAAAAAAAAAAAAAAAAAAAGAAAATCCCCAAGAACAAAAGTCCAGGTTCAGATGGTTTTACAGGTGAATTCTATCAAACATTCCGAGAAGAATTGCAATCACTGATCCTCATGCTCTTCCAAAATATGGAAAAGACAGGGATCCTTCCTAACTCTTCTTACTAGGTGAATATCACACTCATTTCCAAAGATGGCAAAGACACCGCCAAGAAAGAAAACTACAGGCCAATCTCACTAGTGAATGAACATCGGTGCAAAAATCCTCAACAAAATCTTAGCAAACCAAATCCAACAATGCATCAAAAAGATTATAAACCATGACCAAATGGGTTTCAACCTAGGGATGCAAAGATAGTTCAACATATGCAAATAAGGAACATCATACAGCACATCAACAATAAGAGAGACAAAAATCATGATTATATCAATCAACACTAGAAGGTGTTCAATAAAATTCAACACCCAATTATAATGAAAAGACTCAGAAAAATGGGGTTGGAAGGAACCTTCCTCAAGATAGTTACAGCTATCAATAAAAAACCCACAGTCAACATTATCCTTTTTTTTTTTTTTTTTTTTTTTTTGGTTTTTGAGTCACACATGGCTTACTCCTGGCTCTACACTCAGAAATCGCTCCTGCCAGCCTCAGGGGACCATATGGGATGCAAATGCCGTATCGCTGTACTATCTCTCAGTTCCCCAGTCAACATTATTCTTTTTCTTTTTGGATTTTGGGTCACACCCAGCAGCGCTCAGGGATTACTCCTGGCTCTATACTCAGAAATCGCTCCTGGCAGGCTCAGGGGACCATATGGGATGCCAGGATTCGAACCACCGACCTTCTGCATGAAAGGCAAATGCCTTACCTCCATGCTATTTCTCTGGCCCCTCAACATTATTCTTTTATTTTAATATAATTTTTATTTTTATCATAGTGGCTTACATATTATTGACAATAATATTTTGGGTACATAGTAACATAAAATCAGGGAAATTTCCATCACTGAATTGTCCTCCCTCCACCTCCATTCTCATCCTACTTCCCATATCCTGTTCTCTCACCCCTGGGGTTGCTAGAATAAGTGGTCTCCTCTGTACCTGCTTACTACTTAGAGGCCTTACACCTGTTTGGTCTTGGTACTTCCCTTATTTCCCCCTCTAACTGGGAGGCAGGACTAGATAATTCAAGTTATGTGGTTTTGTTTGGAGAAGAGAAAATTAAAAAACTGGGGTAAAACTCAAATACACCGAAAATGGATGGAGTTCTTCTAGAGGCTCTCATCATTGGTTTAAGAGAAAGAGGGAAAAAAAAGGTGAAACAGCCCAACAGTACAAAAAGAAGTGTCACATAAAATATTCAGTGAGCACTCCAACAATAAAGATAAACACCACATAAAAGCCATGGTCTTGAGATAAAAAAACATGGCAGAACACATAAAGAAATAAAATAAAATAAATAAATAAAGATAAATGGAGACAACAACTTCAATAACTACCCCAAAACAAAGAAATTGACAAAAGCTAGATAAATAAATAAAAATTTGTTTTGTGCTTTTTGCCTTTTTTTTTTTCCTCCTGCACAGAACAGTAAATTTTGGGGTCATTAGAAAAGGAATTCCCTTGGCCTAAGAAATACAGGGTTTCTCAACCCTTAGAGTATATTTTCATGGAATTAACTATAGACTCCATTCAGATTAATTTACTCTCCCCTTGGTGCTTTAGTGATGTTTGGAAGACTTCTGCTCCATGCTGGGTGATAAGATTAGACCTCTGTATCTAGAGATCTCGGTATCTGCACAGGTTAAGGAGTGAAACTTACGATGAAGTCTTTCTTTGTAGTTCTAGAAGTTCTGTTCCCTCATTGTCATTTTAATCCGTCTTTTGTGGTTGTGGTCTTGGTCTTTGCGCTGATCCTAGGATGGAGTCTAGGACAGCATCTTTCATTGTGTTTCCAGAAGACCCATTCATTGCAATTGTCTAAGCCAGACCTTTGAAAATAGAGATCATGGTTGTTGTGCAGGTCGTAGCTCAAACCCTAGACTAGGGCTTTTATTATTGGTCCCAGGAAACAAATATTTCGATCATGTTTCTATCAGCCAGTCATCTATAAATGGCGATTTTGGTTTTTGGATAGACCAAAGGGTGACAAGTCTTCTGATTTTGTCTTATCGTTAGCTGGTGAGGTAGGATAACCTGCTCTTAGGTTAAGTTGTTACCATTTTCCTCCTCAACATTATTTTATTTTTATCTATTCATCCACATCCATTATTCAAATTTTTCTTTCTTTCTTTTTTCTTTATTTAAGAATTTTGATTATATATATGATTGTGATTAGGTTTTGGTCATGCAAAGAACACCCCCTTCACCAGTGCAACATTCCCACCACCAATGTCCCAAATTCTCCCTCCCTCCCACCCAAACCACACCTGTACTCCAGACAGACTTTCCAGTTCTCTCATTCATTCACGTGATTATGGTAGTTTTCTGTGTAGTTATTTCTATAATTGCACTCACCACTCTTTGTGGTGAGCTTCATGAAGTGAGCTGGAAGTTCCAACCCTCCTCTCATTGTCTCTGATGATTGTTGCAAAAATGACTTTTATTTTCTTAAAAACGCATAGATGAGAGAGACTATTTTGCGTCTCTCTCTCTCCCTCTGACATATTTCACTCAGCATGGTAGATTCCACGTACATCCATGTATAGGAAAACTTCATGACTTCATCTCTCCTGATGGCTGCATAATATTCCATTGTATCTATGTACCACAGTTTCTTTAGCCATTCGTCTGTTGAAGGGCATCGTGGTTGTTGCAGAGCCTGGCTATCATGAATAGTGCTGCAATAAATATAGGTGTGAGGAAGGGGTTTTTGTATTGAATTTTTGTGTTCTTAGGATATATCCCTAGGAGTGGAATAGCTGGGTCGAGTGAGAGCTCAATTTCCAGATTTTGGAGAAATCTCAATATCGCTTTCCATAGAGGTTGGACTAGATGGCATTCCCACCAGCAGTGGATAAGAGTTCCTTTCTCTCCACATCCCCGCCAGCACTGATTATTCTCATTCTTTGTGATGTGTGCCAATCTCTGTGATGTGAGGCGGTATCTCATTGTTGTTTTGATTTGCTCTCCCTGATGATTAGTGACGAGGAGCATTTTTTCATGTGCCTTTTGGCCATTTGTATTTCTTTTTTATCAAAGTGTCTGTTCATTTCTTCTCCCCATTTTTTGATGGGGATAGATGTTTTTTTCTTGTAAAGCTCTGTCAGTGCCCTGTATATTTTGGATACTAGCCGGTTGTCTAATGGATACTGGGTAAATAGTTTCTCCCACTCGGTGGGTGACTCTTGTATCCTGGCACTATTTCTTTGGAGGTGCAGAAGCTTCTCAGTTTAATGTATTCCCATCTGTTGATCTCTGCTTCAACTTGTTCAGAAAGTGCAGTTTCCTCCTTGAAGATGCCTTTAGTATCAATGTCATGGAGTGTTTTACTGACGTGTTATTCTATTACCTTATGGAATCAGGTCTGATATCAAGGTTTTTAATCCATTTGAATTTTACCTTCGTACATGATGTTATTTGGGGGGTCTATGTTCCCTTTTTTGCTAGTGGCTAACTAGTTCTGCCAGCACCACTTGTTGAAGAGGTTTTTCCCTGCTCCACTTAAGATTTCTTGCTCCTTTGTCAAAAATTAGGTACCTGTATGTCTGGGGGACAATGTCTGAGAACTCAAGCCTATTCCACTGATCTGAGGGTCTGTCTTTATTCCAATACCATGCTGTTTTTATAACTATTGTTTTGTAGTACAGTTTAAAGTTGGGGAAATAATGCCTCCCATTTTCCTTTTCCCTAGGAGTGCTTTAGCTATTTGAGTGTGTTTATTGTTACAGATGAACTTCATAAGTGTTTGATCCACTTATTTGAAGAATGTCATGGGTATCTTTATAGGGATTACATTAAATATGCATATTGCTTTGGGGCGTATTGCCATTTTAATGATGTTAATCCTGCCAATCCATGAGCAGGGTATTTGTTTCCATTTCCGTGTGTGCTCTCTTATTTCTTAGAGTAGGACTTTGTAGTTTTCTTTGTATAGGTCCTTCACGAATTTGGTCAAGTTGTCTCCAAGATATTTGAGTTTGTGTGGTACTATTGTGAATGGGATTGCCTTCCTGATTTCCTTCTCTTCCCTATCATTATTGGTGTATAAAAAGGCCATTGATTTCTGTGTGTTAATTTTGCAGCCTGCCACCCTGCTATATGAGTCTATTGTTTCTAGAAGCTTTTTGGTAGAGTCTTTAGGTTTTTCTAAGTAGAGTATCATGTCGTCTGCAAACAGTGAGAGCTTGACTTCTTCCTTTCCT
Source organism: Crocidura indochinensis (assembly GCA_004027635.1). Taxonomy (NCBI): domain Eukaryota; kingdom Metazoa; phylum Chordata; class Mammalia; order Eulipotyphla; family Soricidae; genus Crocidura; species Crocidura indochinensis. Next base: position 49,317 of record PVKC010000998.1, read on the forward strand.
ATCTGAATTCCCTTGTTATCTTTCTCTTGTCTGTTCGCTATTGCAAGCACTTCCAGGACTATGTTGAAGAGGAGTGGTAAGAGTGGACAGCCTTGTCTTGTACCAAAAATTAGAGGAAAGGCTTTTAGTTTTTCTCCATTGAGGATAATATTTGCCATTGGCTTGTGGTAGATGGCTTCAACTAGATTGAGAAAGGTTCCTTTCATTCCCATCTTGCTGAGAGTTTTGATCAAGAATGGGTGTTGGATCTTAGCAAATGCTTTTTCTGCATCTACTGATATGATCAAGTGATTTTTAGTTTTCTTCTTGTTGATGCTGTGTATGATGTTGATAGATTTATGGTTGTTAAACCACCCTTGCATTCCTGGATAAAACCTACTTGGTCGTAGTGTATGGTCTTCTTGATGATGCATTGGATCCTATTTGCCAGGATTTTGTTGAAGATCTTTGCATCAGCGTTAATCAGCGATATTGGCCTGTAATTTTCTTTTTTGGCAGCATCTCTGTCTGGTTTTAGTATCAAGGTGACGTTGGCTTCATAAAAGTTGTTTGGGAGTGTTCCCGTTTTTTTCAATTTCATGGAAGAGCCTGGCTAGAATTGGTAGTAGCTCCTCTTGAAAGATTTGAAAACATTCATTAGGAAATCCATCTGGACCTGGGCTTTTCTTTTTGGGCAGATATTTCATTACACTTTCAATTTCCTCAGTGATTATGGGGGTGTTTAGATATTCTACATCCTCCTTACTTAAATGTGGAAGGTTCTAAGTGTCCAATAATTTTTCCATTTCTTCTAGGTTCACATGTTTACTAGCATAAAGTTTCTCAAAGTCTCTGATTACCCTTTGTATCTCTGCAATATCTGTCGTGATCTCCCCCTTTCCATTTTTAATACGGATTATCAGATTTTTTTCTCTGTCTTTCTTTGTGAGTTTTGCCAGTGGCCTATCAAACTTGTTTATTTTTTCAAGGAACCAACTTCTGCTTTCGTTGTTCTTTAGGATTGTTTTTCAGTTTTCCACTTCATCGAATTCTACTTTCAGCTTTGCTATTTCCTTCTGTCTCCCTATTTTTGGTTCCTTTTGTTGGTCATTTTCTAATTTTTTGATCTGTGTCATTAAGTTATTCAGGTATGGCCCTTCTTCCTTCCTGATGTGTGCTTATAGAGCTATAAATTTTCCTCTCAGGACCGCTTTTGGCTGTGTCCCATAGATTCTGGCAGTTTGTGTCTTTATTATCACTTGTTTCCAGGAAAATTTTGATTTCCTTTTTGATTTCATCTCGGACCCACCGGTTGTTCAATAGCAGGGTGTTTATTTTCCAATTGTTAAAGTTTTTCTTCTGTGTGGATTGTAGTTCACATCTAATTTCAGAGCCTTGCGGTCAGCAAAGTTAGCCTGCGAGATTTCTATCCTCTTGATTTTATGGAGGTATGTTTTATGTGTCAGCATGTAGTCTATCCTGAAGAATGACCCATGTACATCGAAGAAAAATGTGTATCCAGATTTTTTGTGATGCAGTGTCCTATATATATCTACTAGTCTTCTTTCTTCCATTACTCTTTTCAGGGCTAGTATGTTTTTTTGGGTTTTAGTCTGGTTGACCTATTATGTGTTGATAAGGCTGTGTTGAGATCTCCCAAAATTACAGTGTTATTATTGATTTCTTCTTTCAGATTTGTCAGGAATTGTTTTAGATAATTTGCTGGTCTCTCATTGGGTGTATATATGTTTAATAGTCTGATTTCTTCCTGTTGCACTTATTCCTTGATTAGAACATAATGTCCATCTTTGTCCCTTACCACTTTTCTGAGTATAAAGTTGGTGTCATCAGATATTAATATGGCCACCCAGCTTTTTTGAGAGTGTTGTTGCTTGGATCATTTTCCTCCAGCCTTTGATTTTGAGTCTATCTTTGTTCTGACTATTCAGATGAGTTTCTTGTAGGAAGCAGATGGTGGGAGTTATCTTTTTGACCCATTTTTTCCACTCTGTGTCTTTTAATTGGTGAATTTAGTCCATTGACTGAGGGAGATGATTGTCATAAGATTTAATGTCATCTTTGTAGATAAGTTTACTATGTTTGTTGGTCTCTCCTGTCTTAGAGTAGACCTATCAGGTTTTTTTTTAAGGCTGGTTTATCATCTGTGAAATGTCTGAGCTTGTTTGTCCATGAAGCTACATATTCTTTCTTCAAACCTGAACGTGAGTTGGGCTGGGTGCAGTATTCTTGGTGAGGCATTCATTTCATTCAGTGTTGTCACAATATCCCACTATTGTCTTCTAGCCTTGATAGTTTCTTGTGACATGCCTGCTGTAAGTCTTAGGGATGCTCCTTTAAGTGTAATATCCCTTTTTTATCTTGCTGCATTAAGTATTCTATCTCTTTCTATGAGATTTGTCATTGTAACGAGGATTATCTTGGGGTGTTTTCCTTTGGGTCTCTTTTAGTTAGTACTCTTCGGGCATGCAGGATTTGATTGCATGCACTCTTTAACTCTGGAAGTATCTCTTTGATGATGTCTTTGACAGTTGATTCTTCTTGGAGATCTCCTACCTGGGTCTCTGGGACTCCAATGATTCTTATGTTTTTTTTTTTGTTTGTTTGTTTGTTTATCAAAGATTTCTGTTTTCATCTGTTCGCATTCCTTGGGTAATTTTTCCATTGCCTGTTTGTTTGTCTTAAGATTCTTTTCCACTTTCTTCTGTTGTGTTGAGTTTTTCGCATCACATCTTCAAGTACTCCGATTCTCTCCTCAGCTGATGATACCCTGCTGGCGAGGCCATCCATTGAGGTTTTCAGTTGAGCTACCGTGTTTCTCTGATCTATCATTTCAGTTTGGAGTTTTCTGATTTCTGTCTTTGTGTTCTGTTCAGATCGATTTATGCTTTCTTTGATCTTCAAACATCTTCTATATTGCTATTTTAAGTTCCTTGTCCGAGAGCTTAATCAGGTGGTTGGAATTTATTAGATCATCTGAACTTTCTTCTTCATTTTCTGTACATGGGTTTTGCCTGCCAGGTTTCACCATTGTCAGGCTTGTAGTGTGGTTTTTCCTGCACGTTGTGGTGGGGTTTATTGGTTAGAAAAAGTGTGCAGTCGCGAAGCAAAGGATACAGAATGATAGCGCTTCTGTGAGGGATCTAGAATATGTACCATATATACATATAATAATCCATGAACAAATATAATGGTCTAATAGGTTAGAAACTCCAAGCACCATAGTTGCCAGTATTTAGCAAGGAGAAGTGTTCAAATCAAGTGGAAGAGGGACAACACAAAGCTTCGACTATCCATTACATAAAGAAGCCAGCACCAATGGAAACTGATTTAGAGTGAACAGGTATGCAATCATTCTCTAACTACAAGGGTCTATAATAATGTCTTAAGGTATTTATCTATAGAACCAGGTGAAGAATAAGAAAAGAAGCCAGAGACTTCAGCTTTAGTGATTACTAGCAGCATGTGTTAATGCCTTAATTTTACCAAGTATATAATAACCCTTAAGCTTCCGTATTCACAGTCGTTCTTGGAAACGAAGGCTGAACACCTTGGTTTTATACCTCGGTGATCTAGATACTATATACAGTATTCATTATGATAAAGTCTTGATAAAGTAATTTACCCATTTCCTTTTGTTTATGTTTACTAGTAGGATCTAAATCATATGATCATTCAGATCACTGAAACAGTCAACGACACACCACAGACTTATGTTACAGGTCCTATGCATAGAATACATCTTTGCAAATCACCATTTCCTTCCTCCATTCCCTACTTCTTTCTTTCTCTTCTTTCTTCTTAATCTACATCAAAAGATTCTTGCTGTCAGTTTCTCTTTAAAAAAAAGGAACCACAATACCTAAGATTCAATGGACAATACTACATAGGGTAGCCACCTCCTATAGTTCACTCTACCACATTGCTTAGTACTCTAGATGCAAAAACTTTGTGTATCCTACAATGCTCCAGCCACTATCTAACACTGAAACCTTCATTTAGCAAGACCCACCTTCATTAGTGATGAAGTTCCTAGAAATTGGAAAACCTTCCAACTCTGACGCAACAGACAAATATTTTTTATTTTAACTTATTCCTATTGCATCTACTCATTTTTCTTTTCTCTTTTCTCTTATCTTTTGCGCTCCCTTTCTCTCTCTTTACTAATCTATATCTAAAATAATTATTTATCTTTACTTAATTCATTTATTTCTTAAGATCTCAGACCCATCCTATGAGTGTCAGGCCTCTAACAACAACTTAATAATAGATCACTTAAGTCTGTATTTATGTGGGATTGAATTTATAGAGAGTGGAATCCCCTCTGCGTGCCAAACCTGAATTCTAAACAATCCATGCCTAAAGGGTATATAGCCCCTCCTATATACTATCCCTCTTATCCCCTTCAGAAATCCTTCTATCCTTTTACCCCTGATCATGATCTGTTATCCCTCCTTTTTTAAATCTCTTTTTACCCTCAGTTCTTAACTCAGAGGTACTGAGACTGATTTCCTGCCCAAAAAAGCCATCACCCAGCTCCCAAAAGTGAAAGGACATCCTCTCAGCTCCACATCTCATGGCCCAGCAAGAAACTACAACCAACATTCCTGCTGACTCATGTTGTGTGTCCCTTTGTCTCCCCCATCTCGCCAAATGTGGACTGTTGCATGATACCAAATTGAGCTTCAGAAAGACCCCCAGCACAAGGACTCTCTACCTGATCCCTTTCTGCTGCAAATCATTTATTAAACCCAACATTACCAGGGTGTGTGAAAAAATTGTTTCCTGGATTTCACTCCTCACAAGAATATATCAAAATACAATGGGGAAGCCTATATTTCCTTTATATATTTAATACCGCTATAATAATACCTCTGAGTCTGCTTATTCCCAAATGTAAGGTAGCCTCTTACATCACTGTATTTTTCTCCAACTATTTTTAAATTTATTTTTATTTATTTCTATTATTACATATATATTATTTTCCTCTTTAACTACCTGTTTTAGTTCTGCTTAGTACAAAAACCTACAAGAAAAAGTTTGTCTGGGATAAAAGCTGAGGTCAAAACCAGGACACAGAGATTGTGTAGCCTGACGTTCTTACCTCCAAATGCACTAGCAATATAACATGGCACCATTTCATTCATAAAGGCATACAAAAAAAGGGGGGGGAATCTTATGTATAGAAACAAACTCTTATCTACTAGGGATAATGACCCATACATTGTGTTATTATAATATATAATCTAATTATAATTTTATAATTATATTAAATATAGTATATTGATATTAATTATAATTAAATATTATTATAATATATCATTATTATATTAATATTATATTAATTGCACTAATATAATACAATATAATATATTATAATAATATTTGATTATAATTAATATCAATATACTATATTTAATATATAATAATATAATAATATATATTTTATAATACAGAGTTGCCTCCTACCCTGAACATGTATCATGTGGACCCGATTTAGACTCCATGTGATCAAACCGCAACCATCTAATCCTGAGCCCTAGAGCCCAGACATAGAATGGACACAGCTCACTACAATAACACCAGGAACCAGCTACCCCTGGGAAATTCCTAATACCGCTCTAGCACCAACTTGCGCCAGTTTTGATATGACATACTGACAAAGAGGAAACGGCAACAACTAGACCTAAGAGCAATTTGTCTTATGTAATCACCTAATGGTAAGATGAAATAAGAAGACACATCATCCTCTAATCTGTGGAAAACCAAGATTTCTAACTACAGAAGATTGACCTTGACAGCCATGACTGGACAGAACTTATCCTGGGACTAATAAAAAAGACCCTAGCCTAGGATCAAGCCTAGGATTTGTACAATAACCAAGACATCTAACTCCAGAGGTCTGATTTTAACAATTGTGACAGCAGATCTTCTGGAAACATAATGGAAGTCTCTATCCTAGGCTCTTCCTAGGATCTTTGCAAAAACCAAGACTACCAAAGACTGATTACAACAACAGTAATGTAACAGAACTACTAGAACTGTAAAGAAAGATACTATACTAGGCTTCATCCTGTGACTTGTGCAAATACCAACATCTCTAGTTAGAGGCCTGATTCTATCAGTCACAACTGAGTGGAAAGTTTCCTGGCAACCAAAAAATTCCTTGGGGCGTGAAAAGGAGCATGTACGAAGCTTGTAGCTATTCCCATGAGAGTATGCTTCAAGGGTGGAAAAACCCTGCATCTTTTAGGCCAACGGACTTCCCTTTCTAATTTGCCCAATATTTATTTTACTAAGCCTATTCAAACAACCCCCCCTTAAAAAAAAACCAAAACCAAAACCAAAAAAAACCTTGCCACACCAGCCTTCCTTCCTTCCTTCCTTCCTTCCTTCCTTCCTTCCTTCCTTCCTTCCTTCCTTC